>JABUQX010122604.1:0-10000 GCA_015478945.1 Trachelipus rathkii | reverse complement strand
ATATTTGGAATGGTATTTGAGCGCTGGCAAGTGAAATTTTTTATTATTTTAAGTTTCTAAATGAAAAGCGCAAGTATTTTTAATATTAAGTTTCACTATATATATATATATATATATATATATATATATATATATATAATATATATATATATATATATACAGTAAATATTATACGCTATAGTTTTCTTTTAAAATAAATGGAATACAATGAGGAATCATACATTGAAACGCTGTTATAACAATATTCTTTTATTGCGTAAAATTACATCATTTTTAGAATTTCATGAACAAAAATAAAAGCTTTGAGTACGGGAATTCTAGTTGAGAATACATTAACGAAACCTTCAAGAGGGCACTTTTTAAGTAAATGGCATAGAGTCCACGTAGCTGTGACGAGAATGATTGGACCGGAAACGTTAAGGCCTTCTTGTAATTAAATTATTTTATTTTATTTAATTTTAAGTTTTATTATTTACAATGAAAAAATATCCCTTTGATTTTACGTTTCTGTTTTTTCTTTGCGCTTAACGTGTCTTCACGCGTCTCTTAATTCGTCTTGCTTTCGTGTCATAACCCCCGAAGGTTTTTTCGTTTCCGCTTCTCGTTTTTCTTTTTCTCATTTTCGTGATTGTTTTAACTTTTATGGGGCGCTTGACCTTACTGACCTGACCTTTTTCTTCTCTTTAAGCCCTGACCTGTCATTTTTTTCCTGATTTTGCGTTTACGTCATTTAACATAACGTCGGAAGCGTCTGCTAGTCTGCGTTTCAATGATAACTTTGCATCCTCACCGCTAGCGATATCATGCAATGTTTCTATACCAGTCTTTACAGCTTTTTTACCTAAATAGGTCCCGCTGCGTTTCAAAAGAGGCATTGCACCTCTCAAAAGACGTGCAAAGAAACCAGATACGCCATGGCCTCGTTGGATTCTAGAGCCAACAAAGTACTTATCAATCCTCATTTTCAACAACTAGAGGATTTCTTTTAACTAAACTTTGCAGTATAAGAGATAGTTATTGAATGAGCGGAAACCAACTATGCATTGATTTAAATAGGTGTAACCCTTCCTCTCAAGTTCGATATAGTGTCTTCACGTATAAAGTCTAGTAATACCTTTTCCGCCGTACGTGCATTTTACATATTAGACTTCCCGGTGTAAAACGGATTGCATTCCCCTCTACGTCTTTAATGTATACCCTTATAGAGCAAATTTGGGCTTTACTTAGAGGAAGGTAATGAACATTCGGAAAGGTGATCACCTTATCAGTAAGGTGAACCACCCGTAACAAAGGGGCTGTAACGTCCCCCACATACTGATGTGAAACAAGATCGGTGTAGATGTAAGCCATACCAGGTCGGCTGAGCATCTCGGAGGGGGTACATGTATAATGCAGCACTCGATCCGCGTCATCTTTTTGTTCATGCCAAGTTAAGGGTCTATTCTCCACAGATAGTATAACTCTCTTCAACATAGTAGGGATATCATGAAGTATATCCAACTCGGCGTCACGTCTACGAATATGTTTTCTCTGCCATTGTGATCGCTCGAGAAAAAACATGGTACGGTCTCGCAGGTTTACACTTGCTTTGATCTTAAAGATATTATTACTTTATTTCATTGGCGTCGCATATTCAGTTTTGTACACAAATCCTTACACATGATTACTCACATCAAGAGATCGTTTAAATGACATGAAAATAGAGGTACTTGATTAAAAATAAGACCGTCGGCAGAGCAAATTCTTCAAGTGAAGTATTCTTTGTAGCAATGTTCCGTTCACCTTTTTTGGCAGTTTGTAGCCTTTTCAGAAAACGGGGTACCTTCAGCTTTGTAATATAGTTTCAACACATTCTACACTTCGGTATACCTTCATCCAGAATAGATCCGGTGGTAAATTTTCTGTCCGTATATAATATCATTTCACATAATCCCACTTCATACTCTGGCCGTTCAAGGTAAACATGGTAACTAGTTCAGTTGTGAAATCAGCGAGATTATTATCAGGATGTAAATCCATGGATGCTGAAGATGGTAGAGTTAAATAAAAGTGATCTAACCTCTCCATGATTATAATATCAACTGATTAATGATTCTTAACTTCGCTTGCTTTTATATAAGTATTAAACTTAACAGGATACCCTCGCCATTTCACCAGTACCTGTTTATTTTTTCCTTTACCTTTTGTACCTAATATTTTTTCAATTTTATATTCGTGAGTTGCAGGATTGAACCTTACTTTTTGTATTTCTTGTTTATAGAACCCTCCTTTTATTTTTTCACCATCTAAATCCTCCAGATAATATAGCTTTAAACTGTCGCGGCTTAGCGGTCGGATATTGTGAACTTTAAAAACTTCCGTAGTCCACCCGGCTTCATAACCCTTTCTGAATCTTTCTGCTGTTCGAGATACTCTTACATAATCGTTTACCTTTATTCCTGAATTATCTTTTATTTTGTTTTCTTTTCATCCCTATACGACGTATAACCTCTCGTTTTTGACATTTCTAAAGGAGTGACTTTATAGTTCTATGGTTAAGACCTGTTATAGGAAATAAGCCAGATCGTCCAGTATATCAATATATTTAAAGGTGTTCATCTTAGTAAAATACCTATGCATGCGCTCTTTAATAGTACGCTGGACTCTTTCAACTATAGCCGCTTTGTTTACGGAAAATGGTAATAGCTTATACCATACTCCCAGAGCAACTCCTGAAACCCGCTACCCTTGAACTCCATTCCTGAATCTGTCCAAAATGATTTAGGGGTTCTCCGTTCGTACTTTATAATTTCAAGTACGGCCTTGGCAACTGTAGCTGATCTTTTATCTTTTAAGGGTTTCAACCATAGGTATCTAGAGTATACATCAATAGTAAAAAGCACGTATTGAAACCCATCATTATAAGAACTATATTTAATCATTTCCGTAAATCTAATTGCCACACACTATCGAGCTGTGCTATGGTCTTCCGTGTAGGAAATTTTTTCTTACAGGTTTATGTAGAGTAAATGCCTCTTCACCCTCATAAATATTTTTTTAACATCTTTTCTCAATATTAGGATGCCTTAAAGCAAACCTGTTGAACCCCCCAAAACTATTAGGTTCCCTCCAGGTTAAAGTGAAATAATTTATACCTACCTCCTTTGCCGCCATGTCAGCTACTGACCAACACATAACGGAATAATATATATATATATATGATATATATATATATTATATATACTATATATATATAGGTATATATATAATAAAATAATAAAAATAAATAAAATAATAAATAAAATTAAATAAAATAAAATAAATAAATTTAAATAAATAAAATAATAAATAAATTTATATATATAGGCCCCGAACCAAAAAAATGAAAAGGATAAGGAAATGTAAAAATATAAAAAACATTTTATTTACAATGCAGCGGTAATATTTACACAGATGTAGTAATATTTACAGTAATAATAATTACTTTAATGCATCTAGAATTGCTTGCGTCGTTTCGATGTAGGAATCTAAGCCTACCTTTCCCTCCCCCTTAATGAAGGAGTACATTTCTGCAGCTGAAATCTTCAGAGTATGATTTTTACATCGTTCGCCGGTCATTTCCTCGTTCCATACATGAGTAAAACGACTAAGGTCTACAACCTCCATCATCTTAGCAACGTTGTTAGAGTTAAACATAAAACTATCACTATAGATACCGTAAACCAATCGATACGCTGTGTGTATGAGGTCCTCCAATGTATTCGTATCTTCTAATCTATGTAGGAATTCTTCGTTCATCTTTAGGAACAACTCGATGTCTTCTTTGCCACTTATTGTTACGGCATGTGCACTTGATGAGAAAACAGATGATGCATTACGTCGAAGCCAACAGCCTATATGTATCCTCGGAATGTTTTCGTGTAAGGAAAAAACCAAGGTTAAACGTTTGTGATCGTCGGGACCACCCTGTGATACAGATAATGCCCATTCATTTAACAAACTGAGGTTCATGTAGTCTTTGGCTACCCAATCCGAAACAGCTTCCATGATGATGCTGAGACTTTCTACAGAGATGAATAAAGGTTTGTTATAAGTTGGCATGGGGGATAAGCAGGTGATGTAACGGTCACCTGATGGTCTTCGTCTAAAACGCAGGATAATAGAGCAATGCTGATGCACCACAGACCAAGACGTTAGCTCACTGACCGTGATATTTCTTACTAGGCACGTCATTTTGGTTGTAACACAACTACTAACCATAGGAAGGCGTGAATACAAATATATGGTGATTTAGAGTGAGCGTGGGGTTTATATACATGAATAAGAGGTGGGCGGAGCTTATCTAGCTCCGCCCCCTTTTACTGTCTTACGTTCCCTCAGCCAATCATCTGATTAGGCTTAAGAGTTATGATGGTGAAACATAAGAGGCGGAGTTACACTTTTAGGCCTAATTGAGTTAACGTCGTTCTTGTATATACAAGAATGAGCCTGTGTATTCCTGTATATCCTTGCACGATTCTGTTTCTGCATATTTTATGATGAGAGTGACACATTTGTATCTTTGTATTCAAATGTCGTAATGTATATTACATTCTTAACCAGTTTCGCGCTAATTCATTTCGCTTTTTTCTTATCACTTGTGGACTACTTATTGTTTTGCTCTTACGATGTAATATTCCCTTGTAAGGTCGTTCATCAGGCCCTACAGGTTCGGAATCCGATGATTGATTATCCCAATCCTGTAGCCTCTGCTTATTATGAATTAAGCTCCGAGGGAAATTAATACCCTGTAACTCGCGTTTAATGATATACCACCCTGGTATAGGTTTCTTTTTCCAATCCCGAGCTAAGTCTGAGACCAAGTCTACTATATTTGACCCTTGAAGGGGTTGATCATTAACTACAATCTGACCCAATTCGTTCCAATTTAGTTGATCTTTTAAAGTATCATATAATGCGTTTCCTTTATTCTTCAATGTAGGTGGCAAGCTGTTTTCTAAAACCTTTTTAAAATCCTTTCTTTCATAGTCCCTTTGTGAAACTTCATTTGAAACAGGATGCATTCCTGTATACTTGTCTTTGACTTCTAATAATTTTTGTAATATTTCCTGATATTTCATCCTTTTCGTGTCTACATTAACTTTTGAAGTTAATATTTCTGCTAATTCCTTTTCAAAAATACGTATTTGTTCAACTCGCGGATCGAGTAGTGTTTCGGGAAGAGGTTGAGGAATAACCAAAGAATTATCCTGTAGCTTTGTATATTGTTCGAAGGGGATTACTACAGCCTTCTTCATTCTTACGCGTGATTCCCTGTTAGCAGTTTAGACAACAAGGGCCCAACTACTGAGAAGAGTAATGGAAGGAAAACCCCGCCGCCCTGTTGTAACAGTTTCTTTTTATGCTTTAAATTCTTATTCGTCTTAACTTTACGGATAAGTTTACGAATGATGTTGCTGTGACGACGTAACCTCACCTTCTGACTAGTTTTCAATGGAATGACCTGTTTTACCATATTTAAGCAGACCTCGCATATACAGTTTACAAATGCAGTGTTTTTTAGTAATTTCGCTTTTTCTTTTTTACTAAGTTTCTTATATTTTTTCATCAACGGTAAATATTTCTTTATCAACATTATTCAGGAATATAAACAGTTTCGATTTCGGAAGGTAGAATGTTTGTGCGGAGTAACACTCTGTACGGTTTTTGGGGTGAAGTTCGCACATCAAATAACCGTGGGGGATCGAAGTAACCTCTTTATATACTTAAGAACTCTTTCCTTTGAAGGGGGAACATTTGACTGGCTAGCACGTTGATCTGACTCATATCGCGTCTCTGCCCGAAAAGAATCAAGTACTGGGTATTCAATGAGATACTACGCATATGTTTACTTTGATGAAAAATGTTCTGTGTAATAAAGAACACTGAGATATTTAGATGGTGAGAATAAACTGTAAATGTTTCTGCTATCTCAATATTCACCTTATGCATGAGATCGTCCAATATTATAACCTTATGCCCTTTTATATCCTCTAACGATTTTACGTCATAGATGCCTTCATGAAAATGAATAAGGTTTTTATATTCGTTAAACTTTGCTTGAAATACGTTATAACACCATATTATTTTCACAGGTGGCTCTTCAAATATCTCTAATTCACTTAATAATTTTAGTAGCAAATGTTTTTCCGCATCCAGTTGGACCGGCTATAAGACATGTTGCAGGTGTACGGAACATGAATTTACACACATCCTCCATGCTTGGTAGCTATTAGTTCAGTAAGGATGTAGTATACATAGATTTCCTTTTAAATATATTTTTACATTACCCTAAAGGTTCGTTCTACGCTTATTTCAAACTTACTCTTTCGAAGGCTTTACAAATATGCCACTCGTTCAGGTCGTTTTCCAATAGGTATTCTCTTAGTACATGCACACCATCTCCTAATATATATGTGAAAAGATCACGTATAGAAATCATAGCATGTTTATTTTCTGGCCCATCAGTGTAAATAGAATCACACCATTGTTTTTTAAACATTGAAATAAATTTATACATGTCTATGGAT
The DNA here is from genome assembly GCA_015478945.1 of Trachelipus rathkii. Taxonomy (NCBI): domain Eukaryota; kingdom Metazoa; phylum Arthropoda; class Malacostraca; order Isopoda; family Trachelipodidae; genus Trachelipus; species Trachelipus rathkii. Next base: position 3,452 of record JABUQX010122604.1, on the reverse strand, counting down.
CTCAAGAAGTATTCAATAATATCTTCAGAGTTACCCGCAAGCATTTTCTTAAATGTGTAGTATTCCTCATACAACATATAATGTGCCGTATTTACGTGATTACTCAACATTTCTGACCTTACACTCTGTAATAATACCCTCTTGCGAATCTTGGTCATATACTTCAACTGTTGTGTTCCTGTAATAAAGAAACCGTAACGGGTGCGTTTAAATGTACACGAGTTATACGCTCTCCATACTCGGACCTCCATTCTGGTTATGTTATGTTTCTTTGAAAACTCGATAGTGAGTTGTTTAGGTTTCCTCGTTACACTCTGGGAGATAACTACTTTTGTTCCGAATAAACTGGACGCTGGATTACTACACTGCGAAATGAATGTTTCCGCCTGTAAACATACATTAAGTAGTTCTTCTGTATTCATAAATATCCTTTGGTTACTATAGTTTGTACGGTAGCTAGTACACGTGTAAAATTCACTACCTTCGGGTCTTCTTTTATAAGCAATTGAAACTCCACAGGCTGGAAGAATTTCCTCCCACTGTACAATGTCCTGTATAGAGATGAAACGGTTAACTCTAACCATGATGAACACAGCAAAATAGCAAGGTTCTTTACACGAAGATTCGATAACACTTCTTACTAGCCTAAAGGTTACAATGGAACTGAGGGCTCATCAGAATATATATAACCTTATCTAGGTAGAGTATATAAGAGGTGTGATGTTATATTCTATTCATTCTTAGGCAAGCTTTTGAACCGACAGGATGCATTTCTTAACCAGTGCGTCTGATGGCTGTTGTAAATCAGAATTAAATCTTTTTAATATTCCGCCAACCCAAGTTAGTGTGCTTAATAGCAATTACGTATCTATCAATCCCACTCACTCGATTACCAATAGCGATGCACCTTTAGAGTTTATAGTAACTGGATCGGGGGACTTTTACATCGATCCCTGTGACATCCATTTATACTTGAAAGTGAAACTTTTATCAGAAGACGGAAGCGACCTACCTACATCCGATGATCATGTCGTTTACACTGAGAGTAACTTCTTGTATACCGCTTTCAGTCAGCTGGAAATATTCCTTAATGAAACACCTGTTAATTCAGCTACAGCCTTATACCCTTACAAATGTTACATTAACAATCTTTTAAACTTTAGTGAAGATGCGAAACAATCCCACCTACAGTCCTGTGGGTTCTACAGCTTTAAAGATGTAGATAAGCATATTGACAGGGCAGCGAAATCTCCAAGTAACACCTACGAATTTTACGGCCGACTAATGGGAGATCTACTTAATCAGGAGCGACTTCTACTCCCAGGCGTGGAACTTAAGTTGAAATTGACTAGGGCTGCACCACAGTTTGCATTGAAAGTAAGCACTAAAAGTGGTGCTACGAGTACTCCACCATCCCCAATTTTCAAATTGTTGGAGACCTATATTTATGTACGCAAAGTGAAACTCACAGCTAACAGACATCTTGAAATTGAAAAATCACTTCTTTCCTCAACCGCAAAGTACCCATTGATACGAGTGGAGACAAAGATTTTTAACTTTACACCTGGCTTATCAAATATTAATATCCCCAACATTGTTAACGCTACTCTTCCCCTGAAAGTTGTAGTAGGTATGCTTGAGCATACAGCTGTAACAGGCAAGTATAAAAAGCCAACCTTTAAATTCCAACATTTCAATTTAAAACGGATCAGTCTTCAAATCGATGGCCATTCACACGGTAGGGATTACGAAACGTCTTATAGCACCATTCCCTATGAGTCGTTGTGCTCTCGGCCTTTCTACGATCTGATAGCTCAAACTGTGCAGTGTAGTGATTCAGGAACGGGAATTACACTACAAGATTACGTTGACAATTCTAATTTATATGCTTATGAACTAACGCCCGATCTTTCTTCGTCTGCCTCTACTCATTTAAGCGCTGTAACGAGTGGATCGTTAGGATTGAATTTAAATTTTGCATCGAGCTTACAGGTTCCTGTTTCAGTCTTGGTCTATATGGAATACCAGAGTCTCGTTGAACTAGACAGAGTTAGAAACGTGCTTCTAACCGGTTAAACATGAACGAGACCGAACTTGGCGTATTACTGACATCAGTAAGGGGTTTCAAGCATACGTATGCCAGTAATGAATTAGAAGATATAAAAATAAGAGTAAACGAAGGGTTGATATTTAACACTTCACCTAGATGGGAAACTACTCAGGGTCATTGGGCTGTACTATACAAACTTGATGAAAACTGTATGATTCTAGTTGATTCCCTGCATCAATCGAATATATATTCAGCACCTTATATAAAGCAATTCCTAAGAAACAATAATTCAAGCTATATGAAAACCTTAACGTTTCCGATACAATCATACTCGTCACAGCTATGTGGACTCTATGCCGTTTACTTTTTACAAGGATTACTTAAAAATCGCACTCTTGAAGATCTCGTTAATGTATTCTCAGCTAAAAACCCAATACTCAACGATTTTATTATTGTTCAGGAAATTCTAAAAATGATGTAATTTTACTCAATAAAAGAATATTTTTATAATTGCGTTTCAGTGTATGATTCCTCATCGTATTCCATTTATTTTAAAAGAAAACTATAGCGTATAATAATATTTCCTGTATATATATATATATATATATTAGATTTAAGACATTGTTCCTCATTTGAAATACATATGTAAACTTTAAAGAGTACTAGTTAACCTTTACGCACATTAGGCTTAAAATATATACCCTAAGGGCTAAAAATACACGTCCTCAGGGCTGAAATGGCATAAACCCAGTGTCAAGGTAAATTTATTCAGTGTGTTTCAGGGGTTGCATCGTATTGGCTGTGAATTACATACGCTCCAATGTAATAATGTTTATATATATATATATATATATATATATATATATATATATATATATATATATATATATATATATATATATATATATATATATGTGTTCGAAACCTTAATAATATAATAATTTATTTAATTAAGCATATATATATATATACATTTCTGTTTCAGTGTTTTACGCTATTTGGAAAGAATTGTAGAAGAAGAAAAACGAAAATATGTCTGGAACTAATCAAAAACGAGGATTAAAACGTACTTTCAGTGGAGATGGAGAAACTGTGTCAGAGTCCGTACTCGTAGAAGTAGCCGAAGAGGTTGAATTAGTGGAGGCGGTGCGCACCTATGAAAAGGCAGTCGAGGCTGATGATGAACGAAGACAGAATACATCCCAGCCTTGCAAAAGGGTAAGTAACGTTAAATTATTATATAATATATATATATATATATATATATATATATATATATATATATATATATATATATATATATATATATATATATGAAAGTGGGAAATTGAAAAACGCGAAAGGTTTCACGATAAAATGCGAAACGGTTAACACCCACCTCCGATCGGAACGAAGTACACTG
>JABUQX010122603.1:20000-22480 GCA_015478945.1 Trachelipus rathkii | reverse complement strand
GTGTGTGTGTGTGTGTGTGTGTGTAGGTGTAGGTGTGAGATAGGGTTGGTGTATGTATCCCCCATTTATAATGTGTGGTTTGTGGTTCGTATATATATATATATATATATATATATATATATATATATATATATATATATATATATATATATATATATATATATATATATATATATATATTAATATAATAATTATAATAATTATTATTATAATTATTTTATATATAAATCTGGATTTAATTTTGAAATGCTATATAGACTTTAATTAAAATATACCTGTTTCTCAGATCTTAGCTTGGATCTGTGGGTTAAATGCCCTGTACTTGCCAGAGTGGTAGGTGTTCGAGTTCTACTTGATACCTAAGACGGATTATATTTTGAATTATGACCCAAGGCATCGGACAGGTAAAGACGGTAAGTCTTGAGTCAATAAGGACGCTAAGAGCAGACGAAAAGGGACGGTGGAAAGTCGTGAGTCATGACCGGGTGTGTGGTGTGTGTGTGTGTGTGTGTGTGTGTGTGTGTGTGTGTGTGTGTGTGTGTGTGTGTGTGTGTGTGTTCAAGTTAGGATAGATACATACATGCGTTCAAGTTAGGATAGATACCTACATGTTCAAGTTAGATCGAAAGTAAATTGAGGAGAAGCAATTGGTGGACATGGAAGATAGTTACTCACCAAAGTACTGCGATTCAAACTCGACTCAAATCTTCTGACTTAACCTCTCACGAACCTTCATGAAAGCATCAATTTCACAGAATTGATAATGCACATAATAAACACAAGTCGTAAAGGCAGCGCCTCTAAAGGGCAAAAAGTGGCCAAAACTAGGAGACATGTACGATTTGCTGTTACGCAATTATAGCACCTCTTCTCCGAAGGGGTGCAAAAAAGCTACAAGGTGCCAAAATTAGGTTGGCCAAAAATTAGGTATATATATATATATATATATATATATATATATATATATATATATATATATATATATATATATATATATGGCAAGTAATATATATATATATACATTCGTCTAGCGGAATTTGTTACTACTTACATATATATATATATATATATATATATATATATATATATATATATATATATATTATATATGTTATATATAATTATCAGATGTTATACAGTATATATATATATATATATATATATATATATATATATATATATATATATATATATATATATATATATATATATATATATATATATATATATATATATATATATATATATATATATGTATATATATATATATATGCAAACAATCAAATCAACATAGATGTTAGGCGCCAAAACTCTTACATGTTCAAACAAACACATTCCTTCAGGAGCTTCTCACGACCCAAGCTAAGTGACTCGCCCTAAGAAATCTTCTGGCAAATTTTACAACAAAATCATGCGTGGTAACACACAAATAGCATACATCTTCTTAATCACTCCTTTCCTAAGATCCAAATTTCTGTAACCTCATTCATATTGTAACTGGTACCCTCCTATAAACTTCTGTTTTAGAACGTTCCTTCATGCATTCTTACTTCATGACTAAGCGCTAAGTGAGAAGCCTCCAGGTTCCCTCACACAAAATTGCAAGCCGCATTAGCTCTGCCGCAGTGGGACAGAATAGTTCGGGGTTTTAAAAGTGACTACGAAAGAAGAGTGAAAGGGGGCGTGAATTGTGTCCGAGGCAGGGACATATTTTTCCTGGGTTACTTATCAAGTCAGTGTGTATTAATATTATTTATATATATATATATATATATATATATATATATATATATATATAAGTTATATATATATATATATATATATATATATATATATATATATATATATATATATATATATATATATATATATATATACATACAATTATAATATATATATATTATAAATATATAAGACATATTATGTATATGTATATATATACTCTTTTATATTTTTATACATTCTTATTATAACCCATTCTTTTCCTTTTTAAAATTTAAAATAACACAGGCAATTTTCTTAAATGACACGAGCGTGTCCCGCAATATCCATGGGTTTTCCAAACAGTCTTTAAAGGAAGAAGTGAAGGTAATTAACCTGATTTATCTTTATTTCAGAAGGTTGTTTAATGTTAAAATAATTGAAATTTATTTTATAACCAAATTTTGTTGAATGATAAAAAAGGTCACCTGAAATGTATAATTTATTTCGATGTCATAAATTTTTAAATATAAAGTGATCTTAACTAATATTAAATATAATTAATTACATTAATGATTATATTAAAATTTTATAATTTGGTGAATGTGATAATTTTATATGATTTGTATAATTATTTAACTCCTACAATGTTGTACTACAATTAGTTAACCATAATTAGAATGTCCCATTTATTCCAAAATTATCCATTCTCCGCAGGTTGTTTGTTTTATGTAACGAGTTTGTGGACACAAACTTTTGTTATTATGGGCTTTGTTAAG
>JABUQX010122603.1:5000-15000 GCA_015478945.1 Trachelipus rathkii | reverse complement strand
CAGAATGCTTCGAGTGGCATTCACCGTTCTTTTTTAACCGAAAGAGGAAATAGACAGCCATATATATATAGTTATATATATAAAGATAAATATATATATATATATATATATATATATATATATATATATATATATTATATATATATATATATATATATATATATATATTATTATTATATATATATATGTATATATATATATATATATATATATATATATATATATATATATATATATATATATTATTATATATATATTTATATATATATATATATTATATATATATATATATATATATATTATATATATATATATATATATATATATATGTTATATATATATATATATATATATATATATATATATATGTATATATATATATATATATATATATATATATATATATATATATATATATATATATATATATATATATATATATATATATATATATATATATATATATATATATATATATATACATATATATATATATATATATATATATACATATATATATATATATATATATATATATATATATATATATATATATATATATATATATATATACGCGAATATGTAGGTATACATTTAGGTCTTAGGATGATGAGCACAATCCTCCGAGAAAAAGATTTAAGTTGGTTCATCTCGGCCAGGTCCTTTTAAGGGAAGTTACCCACTGGGCCGAAAGTTTTGCCTGAGTATTCCCCCTTAAAACCCTGTTTTGTCAGATGTTACCTAACGACGCTCTAAGGTCATGTCCTTTTAAGGGAAGTTACCATTTTGGGCCGAAAGTTTTCCCAAGTATTCCCCCTTAAAATTGAAGTACCGAGCAGATCTTTGGATGTTTTTAGGATGAGTGCCCCAACGTTTACTGCTTTCTTTAGGAAGTTACCAATTGGGCCGAAAGTTTTCCCAAGTATTCCCCCTTAAAATTGAAGTACCGAGCAGATCTTTGGATGTTTTTAGGATGAGTGCCACAGTGTTTACTGCGATCTTTAGTATTTAATTGTTTCCTCTTTTTCAATTTATTAATGAAGTTTTTTTTACAAAGGTTCAAATAGCAGTTTTCCAAAAAAGGAGGCTCATACAGTTGAGACGGCCCTCCAAAAGAGAATTAAAGGAGATATACAGTTATTTCCTGCAGCGTTGATTTTAATGTCCCGATGGACATATTTGATGACAATATTTTTATTTGATTTAAAAATGTGTTTCGTTTTTTTTTGCTCTTTTAGACTAAGAATGTATCTATTTTTTATTTTAAAAATAGAGTAAAGGGTTAAAGAAACTGTTCCATGAACATTTCTTTATGTTTTCAATTAAAAATATCTTTTTATAACGTAATTGAGAAATTTTGCTAACTATCTTGAATCAAAAAAGAAAATACACAATCATTTTGTTGGATTCAAATAGGCGTAGGTTTAATATCAGAAAGAAAATATATAGATATGGAAATATATATATAGAGAAGATAGGAAAAATATACACATATATATATATATATATATATATATATATATATATATATAAGAGTTTTTATGGATTTTTGTCAGTTCTATATTTATATATAAATTAGACATGTACACATTTGTAAAGTGCACATACACGCGAACGAGAATATTTCGATCACCTGTTCGAACAAGGTCACCGAGTGTGGAATTCACACACAAAGAAACGGTGTATTGATCATATGATCATGAAGTGACCTTGGAAAGAGAACTAAACGAAAGACGGAAGAGAAGAAAACAAATTCTTTTCCTCTCTCTTTAACATTTAGATATAAAATTATTTTGCGTATATTGATTAAGTTTAAAGAAATTTAAAGAAAATACCGCTTTGTACTAGTGATTTTAATTGCTAAAATACAGTCTGAATATGACTATAAATATAATTTCACTTATTTTATGGTATAAATTTAAAACATATTTAGGCAAAAATAAAGTAAGAAAATAAATTTGTTTTTTACTTTATTATTTATGATATATAATTTCCTTCTACACAGCTTCATTAATTTTTATCTGTGATTAGTACTCATCTTTACACCTTCATTACAGTAAAACGACTGATGATCAAGATTCTGTTTATTAATTTTAATTTTGATTTATTTTTAACAGTTTAACACTTTCTTGACAATTGAACACTTTATTAATGATGCTCAGCCATTTTTTAATATTATTTCTTAGCATTGTAATTCTGCAAACTAATTTACAATTAAACCAGTAATTGCTTTGTTTTAACTAACCATTAACTCTAATGTTTACCGCTTTGTTTTAATTAATCTTAAAGTTTTATCTGACTATTTTTGATTTGGCGACCATTTAATTTTTAAGAAAAACTAACCTTATCTAGTAAGCTAGAATAGTTTTAAAACAAATATAGCTTATTAAGTACTGATTTTTTTTAAGTAGTTGGTATCACGCGATATTAACATCATTAACCATTGCTTTAATTTTAATTTGCTTTAATTTTTAAGTAACAGCCTCAAAACCTTATGCTTTCTTAAGAAACGTTTAACTTAAACTAACAAATCAGGAAAATTTTTTAAATAAATATTTACAGGAAATTTAAAAAATGATTCTAGGAAATGAATCTATAGTAATGCATTGCAACCTGAAACGTTGGTATGCGTTTACCAAATTTAAACCAACATTAAAATGTAAATTTTGTCTCAATGTACCGCCTCATTGGAGACAAACAAATAAACTACACGTTGCAGTCATTTACAACAGATACCAGGCTATCCTGTTTCCATCTTTGTTTGTCAGAGACACACGTCTCGATGAATGCTAGGTATGCTGTCTTCTTTGGACATAATGCACACCTATGTTGATTAATACAAATCTTTCAGATGAAGATTCCTTCTGGAGGGGGGACCTTTATCGTAACAGTTTGTACTTGTACCAAACATTCAAATCAACATAGATGTTAGGCGCCAAAACTCTTACATGTTCAAACAAAACACATTCCTTCAGGAGTTCCCACGATCCAAGCTATGACTCGCCCTAAGAAATTCCTAAATTTTACAAACAAATCGTGCGTGGTAACATATCAAATAAGGCATACATCTCCTCAAACACCTCTTTTCCTAAGATCCAAAGTTCTGTAACCTCCATTCAAGGTTGTAACTTTGTTTTGCAATTTCTCCTATGAATTTCGTTTTAGAACGTTCTTCTATGCATTCTTACCTTATGACTAAGCGCTAAGCGAGAAGCCTCCGAGTTCCTTCACAAAATTGGAAGCCGCATTAGCTCTGCCGCAGTGGGACAGAATAGTTCGGGGTTTAAAAGTGGCTACGAAAGAGTGAAAAGGGGGGCGTGAATTGTGTTCGAGGCAGGGAATATATTTTTCCTAAGTTACTTACCAAGCCATTGTGTATTAATAATATGTATAAATATATATATATATATATATATATATATATATATATATATATATATATATATATATATATATATATATATATATATATATATATATATATATATATATATATATATATATATATATATATACATACTATATTATATATATATATTATTATATATATATAAGACATATTATGTGTATGTATTATATACATACTCTTTTATACTTTTATATACTTTTTATTATAACCCATTCTTTTTCCCTCTTATAAAATACAGGCATTTTATATTAAATGACACGAGCGTGTCCCGCAATATCCATGGGTTTTCCAAACAGTCTTTAAAGGAAGAAGTGAAGGTAATTAATCCTAATTTATCTTTATTTCAGAAGGTTATTTAACTTTAAAATAATTGAAATTTATTTTATAACCATTTTTTGTTGTATGGAAAAAAGGTCACCTGAAATGTATAATTTATTCTTGATGTCATAAATTTTAAATATAAAGTGATCTTAACTAATTTTAAATATAATTAATTACATTAATGATTATATTAAAATTTTATAGTTTGCGTGAATGTGATAATTTTATATGATTTGTATAATTATTTAACTTCTACAATGTTGTACTACAATTAGTTAACCATAATTAGAATGTCCCATTTATTCCAAAATTATCCATTCTCCGCAGGTTGTTTGTAACGGGTTTGTTGTCACAAGCTTTTGTTATTATGGGCTTTAGTTATATGATTTTATACTTTGTGGAATTAAACCAATCCAATCAATAAAGAATAAGAAGCAGTGTTTATTCATGACAACCATACAGAAGAGCTGCCCCGAGTGGTGGGAAAAAAAGCAGCCTCGTTATATATATATATATATATATATATATATATATATATATATATATATATATATATATATATATATATATATATATATATATATATATATATATATATATATATATATATTGATTTTGCAGAATCAGGAATTTTTATATCCAAAAACATATGAAGGGTATGCAACTATAGGTCCAAATATATAGATATATATATATATATATATATATATATATATATATATATATATATATATATATATATTATATATATATATATATATATATATATATATATATATATATATATATATATATATATATATATATATATATATATAGTTGTGGCATTAAACATTTTGGCGAACCCTAAAATCAAAGACAGGGGCGGCCGCTGACTTCACGGCCGAGACACGTGGTCAATTCCTTGGTCGCGTAGATATCCCGACAACACACCATGTGGTTTTTTCTTTTGAGATTCGTCAAAGATGCTTTTGGTACAAACCCAGGTGGTAGACATTGCTGATTTAAAAGGAATCTCAGCAGGTATTCAACAAATTAATGTAGAAATGCTGGTGCGCACATACGAGAATTTAGAAAATCGACTGAGAATCATCAATACTAATGGTGCAATATATTGAATATTATTTTTTGTAACATTGTTCCTATGTGAAACAGACATAGAAAATAAAGATCCTAAATATGTTTGTTTAAACTCCTTAGTTTGTCCATAATATATTTATGTTATTAGAAAGTTGTCCGATAATTTCGGACACCTGTATATATATATATATATATATAGTATATAGAATAGCATATATATATATATATATATATATATATATATATATATATATATATATATATATATATATATATATATATATATATATATATATATATATATATATATATATATATATATATATATATATATATATAGGACCTGTTATGTTTTACGACTCCGTCAGTTTTGATATTTTTTTGTTTTTTTTTTATATATTTCGAGTATATGATCCTAACAATCAATTAAGTGGTGACGGACATGATTCAAAAAATATATAGGACCTGTTACGTTTTACGACTCCGTCAGTTTTAATTTTTTTTTTAACTAAAGGAATACCCAAGGGTAAACCGCAAAGATGGCAGGAGACGGGGTAGGACTATTTTCCCCCCTCCAGGGAGGGTCTCCGGAACCCCCGCTCCTTACGGTGTCGCGATGGTTCTCCGGCCGCCCCTTTGCCATGGTATGGAAAACGTACCCCCTCTGTCCCCGTCGGCTCTGAGCTTCTAATATTTTTTTTTTTTTTGTTTTACATTGTAATAAGCTTTATATGCTGATTCCAAATATGTAATTGGTTTTTCTGTAAGTGTTATACTTTTCGAGATATTTCATATTTGATTTTTTTTTTTTTACATTTTTGTAATAAGCTTTATATGCTGATTCCAAATATGTAATTGGTTTTTCTGTAAGTATCGTACTTTTCGAGATATTTCATTTTTGAAATTTTTTTTTATATAAATGTGATTTTTAAAAAATTATTTAAAATATTTCTAACTTTTAAATCATGTCCGTCACCACTTAAATTCATTATTAGTATCATATACTAGCAATATATAAAAAAAAAAAAAACAGACAGAGAAAAAAAAAATAAAAATATATATATATATATATATATATATATATATATATATATATATATATATATATATATATATATATATATATATATATATATATATATATATATATATATATATATATATATATATATATATATATATATATATAAATCAGGGCTAGAAGCATAAATAGATAGGATGATAGATAACATATAAGTAACTAAAATAAATAGATAATTCCTAAAGAGAAGATGATTGATTCACAAAATGACTGAAAAATAAATAAATAAATAAACATTTTTTATTATTATTATTTAAGACAACATTTGAGACGAATTCATTCATAAAAGAAATAATAATGAAAGGAAACGATTGAGGTCAGGTAAGAAATACAAAAATGAAATTAAATGACATCTCTGATTACACCTTCCCTTCTTCCCCCCCCAAGTGGGGCTTTTGGGACAATGGAGCACCCTTATATATACCTCAAAAGAAAAAAAAAAGAATAAAAAAAAAAGGAAATGGTAATGAATCAAACAATATAGTTTAAATATAAAAAAATTTTATTCTATTAAACAAAAATGCAAATTGAACTAATTAATAATTATAATAATAATAATAATTTTGTTATAAAAATAATCCAAACCAATTTTCCACTAAAATTGAAAAATTGTAAATAAATAACAAAATAATAATAATAATAATAATAATAATAATAATAATAATAATAATAATAATAATAATAATAATAATAATAATAATAATAATAATAATAATAATAATAATAATAATAATAATAATAATAGTAATAATAATAATAATAATAATAATAATAATAATAATAATAATAATAATAATAATAATAATAATAATAATAATAATAATAATAATAATAATAATAATAATAATAATAATAATAATAAAAATAATAAAATAATACACACACACACACACACACACACAATAATAATAATAATAATAATAATAATAATAATAATAATAATAATAATAATAATAATAATAATAATAATAATAATAATAATAATAATAATAATAATAATAATAATAATAATAATAATAATAATAATAATAATAATAATAATAATAATAATAATAATAATAATAATAATAATAATAATAATAATAATCTTCAACTATTTTCTTTAGCTTTCAATTCAATAATCTTCATATCTCCGGATAGTGATAATAGTAATTGTGGTCTTAGGAGTCATCGGAGTAGTCACAAGATGCGTATTCATCTTCTGAGGAATCTCCTAAATCAAAGCTAGGAATCATGCTACTTCGTGTCGATGAACCTAAGCAGAGACGGCAGCTGTTGCAGTTGCAGAAGCAGTAGCGGGAGCAGGAACCATTATTCAGCTCTGATGCTTCACAATTTTCTCTGTTTGAGTCGCAACCAGTGGTAGCAGAATCCAAATTGGAATATACATCGATTTCTAAGCTAGGAATCACAGGGGTAATATTCACATTGTAATACCCACGATTTTTTGTTCTTCGATTGGAACTAGCGATATTAGATAACACATTGTTCGAGTGTTCTCTATATAGGTTGTGCGAATGGGCAGGACTATTCAAACTGGTATCTTCGTAACTTCCTCCCCTTCTTGAGTTATCTTGGAAAACACTGTTACACCTGGGATCTTTTTGATTTTTACTTCTGGGGATGTTCGCAGGGGTAGCAGGATTTAAAAAGGAACGTTCAAAGATTTCTGTACTATGGATATGCGCAGGGGTAACACGGTTTAACCTGGGATCTCCAGGATTTTCTCTTCTGGGGATGTTCGCAGAGTAAACAGGGTTTAATAAGAAACCTTCACGAATTTTTGTACTAGGGATAAGCGCAGGGGTAGCACGGTTCAATTTAGGATCTCCAGGATTTCCTCTCCAGGAGATGTTCGCAGGGTTAGCTGGGTTTAATAGGAAATCTTCACGAATTTTTGTACTAGGGATAAGCGCAGGGGTAGCACGGTTCAATTTAGGATCTCCAGGATTTCCTCTCCAGGAGATGTTCGCAGGGTTAGCTGGGTTTAATAGGAAATCTTCACGAATTTCTGTACTAGGGATAAGCGCAGGGGTAGCACGGTTCAATTTAGGATCTCCAGGATTTCCTCTCCAGGAGATGTTCGCAGGGTTAGCTGGGTTTAATAGGAAATCTTCACGAATTTCTGTACTAGGGATATGCGCAGGGGATGCACGGTTCAACCTGGGATCTCCAGGATTTCCTCTCCAGAAGATATTCGCAGGGTTAGCCGGGTTTAATAAGAAATCTCTATTTGGGAAATGTGCAGGGGTAGCACGGTTCAACCTGGGATCTCCAAGATTTCCTCTTCTGGGAATGTTCGAAGGGGTAGCAGGATTTGATAAGAAATCTTCACGAATTTCTGTACTAGGGATATGCGCAGGGGTAGCACGGGTTAACTTGGGACCTCCAAGATTTTCTCTTCTGGGTATGTTCGCAAGGGTAGCAAGGTTTAATAAGAAACCTTCAAGAATTTTTGTATTAGGGAAATGGGCAGGGGTAGCACGGTTCAACCTGGGATCTCCAAGATTTCCTCTTCTGGGGATGCTCGCAGGGGTAGCAGGATTTAATAATAAATCTTTCCGAATTTCCGTACTGGGGATATGCGCAAGGGTAGCACGGTTCAACTTGGGATCTACATTGTTTTCTCTACTTAAGGAGTTTGCAGGTTCAGGATTTAAACTTCTTGTCGAGGAATTTCTGTATTCCAACTCACAACGAAGAGAACTATATGCATCCAATATTCTAAAAGAAAAGTTATTTTAATGGTTATATATATATATATATATATATATATATATATATATATATATATATATATATATATATATTATATATATATATATATACATATATATATATAATATATAATATATAATATATATATATATATTATATATATATATATATATATATATATATTAGAGTGAGTGAAATTTTATTTTGAAAAACAACGGTATGCACACACATGTCAGTATCATGGTCTAATGTTATGGTTAAAATTTCAGGGCTGTGCGACCCCCTTATCCCTCGCGCACAGACCCCACTTTTTTACTTTTTTGGGGCATTAAAGAACATATCAACCAATTTCACCCACTACTACGTATCTGTTTTTGATGAAAATTGGTATATAGGGTCATTTTACCTTGCAAAGTCAAATGGTTCAAATAAAAAATGTTCTGAGGCGAAGTGCTTTGTTAAGTTGCTGGAGGCCAAAACATTTTTTGGGAGGTCTGCTCCTTAACTTCCCAGGCCCATAATTATTTTAATTATCAAAATAAATCAAACATATTATATATATTTGGAATCAGAAAGACTAGACGCATCTAGTGATGGTAATATTTTGATTCTAGAATAAACAAATAAAAAATTCTCCCATTTTAAAAATTTCCCCATTACTCCTCCCCCTTTGGAAATTAATTACTTGGGAAAAGTAACTCTGTTATCGTTAATCCGTTTCTTTGAAAGGAAAAGTAAAGTACCGAAAGTGCCGTTACTCTGTTACTTTTAGCTTATGACTACGACATTAATTAAGGTATCTTGGGTAATTTATCGGTCTGTGTTTATTAAACTTTCAACATTATCATTATTATTAAAAAAATATATATATATATATATATATATATATATAATATATATATAATATATTAATATTATTATATATATATATATATATATATATATAATATATATTATATATATATTATCATTTTTTTTCATTTGCAAGTTATTTGGGGAAATTTATCTGAAGTTAAGTACATTTTTTTTTGGTAGAATTTGTAAAGTGTACTTGTGCTTGCGGTATCTTAAAGCCCAGTGTACTTGTACTTGAAAATTTGCAAAGTATTTGCAAGTACCTTTGGCATTTTTAACTTGCTAATATTTTTTCCTTTTTTATCATTTTCCTATGTATGGAAATTATTTCTTATATATGTATTCTAAATAAATTTCGATATGAATATAAAGTATGTCAATTATAATACTATATATATATATATATAATTATATATATATATATATATATATATATATATATATATATTATTATATATATATATTATATTATATAATTATATTATATAGGCGAGAATGGTGATTGATGATTTTTGGAAGTGGTAAACAAAGCATTT
>JABUQX010122602.1:25000-44522 GCA_015478945.1 Trachelipus rathkii | reverse complement strand
TTCGCTATCATTTTTCTTTAACTTTATTTGCATAGATGATAAATAGGCCTAATACCGATCCAAAAAGGCGCAATTGGCCAATACCACTTTGCTAATATAGCATTGAAGATGGTTATCAAATCCATTCGCTTTTTTCTTTTGGCAGAGGATCATCATCCGTCCACTAGATTAATCATACAGAGACTTTCATTTCAAGATGGTCAAACACTTGGGCCGGGGTTGTTCAAACCACTATTCAATTTTGTTATCAGAGCTCATGGCTTCTGGAATTTACCCAAAAAGGACCCAGATCAGGGCCCTGTTAACCAGAATGGGGTCTTTTGGTTTCAGACTGGTATACCTAGTATGGCGCAACAAAAGTTAACCAAGTATTACCCTGTAAATTATCCAAAAATGGGGGACCCTAATCCTTTCCTTCTATCATAGGAGTTAATTTTGGTGCCGTCCTCTTTTGCAGCAACTGGCCGTGGGACTTTACAGGGGATACTCGTTGTAAAGGATTAATGGATAAGGGGCAACGTTATTCAAATAAAATGGCTATCTATTAATTATTGCACCTGCCTAATATCAGAGGCTATTCATTGTCTGATGTTCCTTTCCAGATTTAATGTCCACTCGAATCCTCTTTTACTTCATTCCAACGTTTCACAACTATGTATGGCATTACCGTTACCAATTTGTTACTCAGATAATGCCAGGAATTTCAAACAAGGCGGAAATATACTGTTAGAATCTTTTGCTCTTCAAATATCGTTCTCCGCACATATTCTGCGTATCAAATAACATACAATATTACAAGATTCGCTCTCCTCGCTCTCGCGCGTGGCGACAGTTCTGGGAGAGAATGATACGAAACATTTAAGGTGTGATGTCTCTATAAGACTATTAGGTAAACGCACGCTTAACCCTACTTTCAACTGTTAACAAGTATCTCAAATATCAAATGTTATCATTTCAAGACCTTTAACCTATAGGTCATCAGATAATGATTTGGGAAGCTATTGCTCCAAATTCCTTTTGAAGCCTTATGGCAATTTCAAAACCTCATATTCAATGAAGTTTCCACCCCAATTTGGAAAAAACTTCCTCCTCACAACAAGACTTGGCCATAACTCTAACTGCTCAAGGAAGAGTTTTTTGGAGGACCTTTTCAGGGAATTATTGGTGATGAGTCTTATCTATTAATAATTTGTGCGCCAGACAAGTAGAAGTTCTCTATCAGTCAGAGTGGACCAACAGAATAAAGGCTGGAGATATAGTTCTGATTCACACCTTCACGACCTAACATAACCTAGCACCCCTTCTGGCTTTTGGGTAGAGATCTGGAAGTCATTTGTTGGTGATGACGATAAGATCAGGAGTGTGTTATTAATAAGGGGAGGTAGAGGACAATACCTGTCTCATCTATTCTATTTGTTCACTATACCCATTGGAGTTATCTATACCCACTCTGTCTCCAGTTGAGAAACTGAACTGATACTGAAAGCAAGCAGTGATCTCTCCAAATCAGATGGTCAAAACAATGGAAAATACAGATCAAGTGGATCCCTCAAATTCAAATTTCAATGTAATAATTCAACCAGTGCACGCTTCTATTGTAGATGTACAACCTTCAACCTCAGGTATAAATTCACCTCAACTTGCCTCTCAACAGAAATCAAATTTGTTTAATAAATTCAATCAAGAAATACCACTTAGACAGGCTGCTGTCAAGTGTCAAGAATTCCTTCGCAGGGATTTATCTGATTTGTAAAAAATTAAATCAGCTAATTCTTTTGAGGGTTAATATTGCAACTTTTCGCTGAGAGGATTTTTAAGATCTATTATTTACTCCAATAATATCTATGTTATAAACTTTAGTATTTATTTTAGAATATAGTATTTTAATTTTAGGATATAGAAACTATTAGCTATTATAAGGTTTTAAAAAAGTGATTAGTGGAATTTTATCTTTTTGTCCCTGTGGATATAAATTTCACCAAAGTTTTCACTAATACCACATTATTACACTTCAATTCAAAGCGGTTACTATTTAGTCGTGCTTGTGAAAATAAATTTTAATATCAAATATAAAACAGTATAGAGTAAATTTTCTTCATTTCTTTTCAAATATTTCTTACTATCAATCTATCTCTAATTTCTTCTTTACCTTTCTCACCAATCAATTTACCCTAACTAAGATTTTAAGTGCTAGTTTACAAAAGCCAAGAGGCTGAGTTATCTATGGACTATCAGGATCTTATTATTTTGAGCAAAAATTCTTTTGGGAAAAACAACAAATTTCAGGTAAGGCTAATGTGGATACACAATTGTACTTATATATCATTTTTTAATCCTTATACTCACTCTAACCATTACCTTCTCCTTACTGCTAATGACCTGGTCCCCAAAATACCTATTCCTTCTGTGCACCATTTCAAACCACACACATTTTCACTATACGTTACTATCTTTATACTGTAATACTGTGCAGATTCAATCATGGTACAAACTTCCCCTACATTCCCATCCCACAGGCTACTCAAAAATCAACTCCCTATTCAGTTTATTCTAAAGCAGGTTCCCTTATTCTCTTTCTTAACCTCTCGCGTTTCCTTCCAGAAGAGCTTCCTATCCCTTGTAAGTCCCCTTCATTCTCTCTCTTCTTTTAAACCTCTTCTTTCTCCTACGTATGCACCTTTTAGTATTTCTTTATTTCCTCCTTTATATAATTCCAAGCATCTTTCTTTTTGAGACTTCATCATTTTGCTTTTAGTTGTAAAATAGTAATGTGCTTCTTTTTTAACTTAACCGCTTTCATCACCTCTTCTTTGCCGTACCATTCACTGCTTTGAGTGGACAGCTCTCTCTACTCTACTTAGCACATCTCACATTACTTCCTGGCACCTACTAACAATTGCTTCCTTCATTTTGCCCCCAGATTTGTTCAGTATCACTTGTTCACATTCAACCGATTTACAGGCGAGCGCTTTAGCATACTTAAATTACATATATATATAATATATATAATATATATATATATTATATATATATATATATATATATTATTATATATATATATAGATATATATATATTATATATATATATAATATATATATATATATATAATTATATATATATATATATATATATATATATATATATCAGTAGTGGGCATGCCGCAACGATTTTCGGCTATTCGGCTAATCGGCTACGCCGCACTATCAAATCTTATAGCCGTAGTCGTAGCCGAAATTTTTTTTTAAATAGTCGGACAAGCCAACGACGCACTGCATTTTTCCGCGGCTATCGTTTCGGCTATGGAATTTTTTTAAATTAATTAAGTGAACCCTAACTCCGTTCTCCCTGATAACAAGTCACTTTCGAAAACGGGTTTTATATTGGTATGAAAAAGGCGTGGCATTGTAGTGATAAGTGTGTAATAATATTTTCAGTCTTAGTTCTATACTAATACGAATCTAATATTTTTTTCAAAGCTAAAGAAGAAAAGTGCACCTGTTTTTAAACACGCAGTTTTATTCAAAATTTCTTTGTGATGTTCTTGTCATGTTAATTATTTTATTAATTCGGTTTATTATTATTATGTTACTAAGTAATTAAGTAATATATGATAATTCACTTAATTTACTGATTAGTATTTACTAGTTACTATTTTTAATATAGTAAAATATATATATAACAATAATAATATAGTATATAATATATATATTATATTATTTTATATTATATATATTATATATATATATTATAATATATATATTATATATATAATATATATTTAATTAGATTTATTAATTATATATTCTGAAATTATAATTAATAATTTGTATATAGGATAAACATAAATTATTAAAATAATTAATACATGGATAAGTTTGTGACTAGGACCAGAGGTGTTTCTGGAGACAGTTCAGCCGCTGCCAGTAGTAGCTTAAGGAGCAGCTCTCCCATTTTAAATTGAGAGCTGTGACATGGACAGCCAAAGATCTCTTACTGATCCTGTCACTGTAACCCTTGATTGTGAAGAGACGAGGGATCCTGGAAACCAAGGCCAAGAGGGCACGAGGATGCTGTCAAAGAGTTGAAAAGCTATTTGCTCACTCTTGAGAGGTAAGAAACTCGCCTCTCTATAGTAAAGACTAACGACTAAAGACTAAAGAGCATAGTAAAGAGTTAAAGACTATAAAGTAACCAATTAAATCTTTAAATAAAAACAATAAATTACTTTTTTTAATTTTCATATACCATTTTATATTTTTAAAATTTTCCAACATTCAAAAAATAAACTTCTATTTATTTCAGTTTCTACATCTTTGAAAAATTTTTGAGGACTGAGAAAGTTGATGGGGTGTCTCTTAAGAAGATTCACACTGGTGTTGCCAAGTGTAAACATCCTGCCTGCAACGGGAAGAGGCTTTCCTACAGCACAACCACCTCAAGCAGCATTACAAGCATGTATGTTTTATAAATATTAATTAAAATATTAATAAGTGTTCCAACAAATAACTGGTGTTGCTAGTTAATTAATTATCAAGAATACTCAGTTTAAGTCTGAACTTTATACCAATGTTATCAAAGAAAATTAAAAATTGTAATTAAAGTTTGTATTATTTTTACCAGGTGCACAATGACCTTCTCCCTCACCTCTCTGCAGCCATTGAAGGTTAGCAAGCGCGGTCGCTCCAGTTCAAGGAAGAGTGAGTCTCGCAAGCGTCAGATGTCTCTGGATGAGAGCTTCAGTTCACAGTTCAGCCAGCAGAGAGCAAGACAGGGTTACACATCACAAAATCAGAACATAATATTAGTTATTTTAATTGTAACTCATTTTTTAAATAGGTATATGAGCAACTAGCGTCTTCACGTTTTAAAAATATTTTTATTAAAATTAAATAATTGATTTATAACTTAATTACTTTTTCTCATTGTTCATTCATTCAATGATGCCACTAGATTTAGCTGATGATCTCTTACACGAAGAGATGTTTTACCTCTTAATCCCGAGTTCATCCCACTCAAGGGACTTTGAGGCAGGATATGAAAAGCTGATGCAAAGGGGAATGACTCGATGTAACAACCTCTTCCCAGAAGTGGAGTGGCACTTCACCAAGTTGGACGCCCACAATAAGTCCTTTTGGATGACAGTCCACTGGATTGACAGTGTCAACCTCAAAAGGTGCCTTTGGCGGTCAGGGAGGGGAAGGTAAGAAAATTAAAAAGTTAATTGTCATTATACTTGTCTTCAAACCATAAAACAATAGGTGTAATATTATTAATTTACAGACTAAAATATTATTTCTTTAGGAAAGGCAACTCACCAGTACTGGGAAACTTCAAGGTTTATGAAGTGATCCACGTAGTGAAGGCCACCATACGGACAATGGCACCAACTACGTGGCAGCCTTCAACGCCTTTGGTAGTCCAACCAGGACCAGGAGAACCTTTCTATGGACCCTGATTATCCTGACTTGGAGATTGTGGATCTCCAGGAGCTCCTGAGAGCTGAGGACCAAGTCTGCCGCCTCAACACCGCTGCAGGTACTTAGAATTCTCGAAAACTAGTGCTATTACTAATATAAAAATATTATTAATATAGATTAACAATAAGATTTTTCATTTAAGATTTAACTAATAATCTGTGAATTTCTTGAATTAAATATCTTATTGTTCATGCTCAACCACTCAATCTGTTTGGCGACAACAGATGTGTGATATACAGGCTGGGCTAAGTGGCTCACAGTGAGGCCTGCTAAGATCCAGGCCTGTGACCTTCAGAAACGGGCCCCAGTGTGGCCAACCAGTCAAGATGTCGCCAAAGATGAGACTCCTGTGTGACAGTATTATTACTTATTTACAAAAAGAAATTAGCGTAAGAATTGTTGCCGATAATTTAGACAGTCATTTTATAAGTTTTTGATATTTTATATAAAGTTAATTTATTTCTACAGATGGAACTCCCTATATGATAGTGTGATGTTCCTTCTGGTTTTAAAGGTCGAAAACCAAATGGATCGGCCATAAACACCATCCTTCATCAAGAGAGAGGTTCCCCTCTCACAGAGGTAAACGTCGAGGTAAATATAAAGTTATTTTTAAACCAAAAAATTGCTCTTTTTAATATTTTTATTTATAATTTAATAAATTTAATTAATTATAATTCCTCCAAACCCAACCCCCTCCATTTATCCCTGTTCTGTACCTGTACCATCGCGCTTGCGCCCCAACACCTCATAATCGACACTTCGTAAACAATCTCTAACTGAATATATTCACCTTTTTTTCCGGTCGTCGACAGGCAAAACCTCTCACATGTGTCTTATACATTTCTGAACCATATGTGTTCTCCACTTCTCCACATGCCAAACCATCTTACAAAATTCCTCATCAATTTGGCGTCTTTCCTTACCGCAACACGCTTCAGATAAACCGTCTCATCTTATCAATCTCACTGCCAGAACGCCTCATTGTCCATCTGTACAACCTCACTCTTACTATTCGCCATATCTACTCTAAGATACCCTCCTCTCGTGCTCCATTTTATTAATAATCAATATGTTCGTAACTAGCAATATAATTCCTCTTTCAGTCATGACGATACACATTGTCATGCAGCCTGTGGCGCAGTGCGATGCTTCAGGGAAAGGGAACAGGGCACCTCCTACCACTGGTTGATGAACCCCTGGAGAAGAGTAAAAATCATTTGTGTATGCAGGCCATTACAGCCCGCCCGTGCTATGAAAAGAGGTTTCCACCTCTTTCAGAATAGGGATCTCTTTATGGCCACTGCCCACCCCTCCTTCACCCTTAAGGCCCTAGAAAGCATGCACTGACATGGTGAGAGATCGGACAGATTACCGGAAGATAGGGACCCAGCAAACCACTGAACAGCAGCACGTCGCTTGGCCAGCCAACAGAAAAAAAACCCCACAATTCAGACGCACTCCTATTCAGTTAGAGTATTGGTACGCAGAGCAAGCCAGCAACAGGGTGTGGAAATCGTCATACGAAAGTCCATGAGAGAGTGGTGCCCCTCAAGAATCCGACTGGTTCCTGTTTCCCACCAGCATAGGAGATATGGGATATCTATTTTATAATATTACCCCATTCTGTCACAGCTGTGAGAGGGTGGCTTCAGCCGCGTGGGACTCCTCAGCCAAGGAATCGCCTTGGAAAGAAAGTTTAACCTATAAAATATGAACCTGAAAAACAAAATAAAAAGTAAATACACACCAAATAAAAATCTAAGATGCAACAATACAAAAGCACAATCAAAAAAATCATAGAAAAAAAAAAAAAATAAAAAGCAAAAATACAACAAAAAAAAAAAAACAAAAATAAAAAAATAAGAAAAAAACAAAAAAACCATAAAAAAAAACAAGAAAGAACACACACACACAACCAAAAAACACAACAAAACAAAAAACAAATAACCACTATAAAAAAAATTTAGAAAGAACCATAATCCACACTATATAATAAAAATGAATAATAAACCAAAAAAATAATTTCAGCATTTAAAAAAAACAAAAATTCAAATACAAGAAAAATAGGGGTGGGTAACATGAGATTGGGTACAACAAAACATAGAATTAATATATATTAACTAAAAAAAAAACATTCCCAAAAATAATCAAGAGTAAATGGAAGAACTAAAAAAGTAAAGATAAGAAATTATATATAACTTTCTCATCATATAATTATAACAAGAAAATCAGCCCTTTATTTTAATAAAAATCAAAACTGTTTTGATTTTGAGTATATAAGCAAATATAAATATTTATTACTAAATATCTAATTTAATCTAATATAGTTTAAAATAATTATAAAATAATTAATATTAATATAAAAATAAAATAATATAATTAATATAATATTTAAATAACTAAATTCTTAAAACTTATATATTAACAAGTAGTCTTAAAACATAAAAAAGACAAGTAAACAAAAATATTGAAAAAAAGATTTCTTTTTACAAGTCACACAGGATTTCTCACCAAATACTAACAATCTTAACGATATTTCAGAAATCATACACAATGTAGTGAGTAAATACACTGTAACATATATTGATTGTATGCTGTATTTGAACTCTTCTTACTGACGCTCCCCCCTATGCTGTGTCCAATTAACACACAGGGTGGATGAGTATCTTCAAATGTTGCTTCAATCACTCGACCTACATCCCTAAATGGATAAACAAAACATTTGATAAATTGATTTTTAGCCCACGTTTCGGAGTTGTAACTTCACGTCAAACACACTTTAAACAGTAAAATTGGTAAGAAAAAAGTTATTCAATAAACTGATTTGGTTGTGGTCTAAATTGAATATTTAAACTATAGCAATTTACAATACAAACTTATTTAGAATAATTTGGTATACAGTATAAACATTATATACATATATTGAAATCTTAAAAATTCATTTCACAGCAAAAAAAATATATAAAAAGGAAAGGTTAAAACTAGGATTTGTAAACCGTTCTAATGTGACTAAAAAGGCAATAAATAAATAAATTGCCTGCCTTTTTCCGTAACATTTTCCAACAAAAATGATCTAGATGAGATTGCATCATTGCAATAACTGGATTGGAACTTTCTTTTTCTGCTTCAAGAAGTATTTATCTTTCGAGAATTAAGTCCAATCAAACAAGCGCTCATTATCCTCTGGGTAAACTGAGCACCTGATGAAAAGATCGCCATAATTATGTTGATGATTAAATGTACATCATAATATTGTTAGCCCGGCCCAAAGCAAGTAAAAAGGAACAGTTCACCTAAATAGCTTATGGCCATTGGCTATTTAGGTAAGACCATCTCTAATATTAAAATTCAAATTTTGCTCCTAAATGAACATGTTAAAAAAGGTAAGCTGAGATTCAGCTAGTGTTGGAGAAAACCACGATTCCTTTAACTGGTAGAAATATTCCTGTTGGCTAAGGCCAACATTTTTTCATTCTATGTAACTTTTCTATTTCTATTATTTTTATTAACCGTATTCCACTTTCCTAGTTAGAGTTAGCTTTTGTCTTGTCAGCCAGACGATAGTGCAACCGCACCACCCATGATCCCCATGCTCTCATCCGATCGGCCTAATACTATTTTTGGCTTGTTTATATTCTAACTGATATTTAATAATTTCATCTCATTTGGAGAAGCAACAAAATTTTTTTTCTTTTACGGAATGCTTACAATAATATATAATAGTTGTGATTAATAATATATACATAGTAGTAGTACTCTAAAAATTTCAGAATCTATTTATTAATAGTCATAGAAAGTATATTGATTTAAAGTATTCTATATATATTAATATAGTTATATAATAATATAATACTTCCAAGTATGTGATATTAATAAAATTAATACATAATATCTTAAATAATTGTGATCATTAATAAACAGTCTAACTACTCTTTCAACTTTGTAAAGTTTTTTTCTTACATCGAAAATGCATTATTTTGTGGGTCCACATTGTTCGAATATTATATAGACCGAAAATCATTAATCAGTGTCATAAATTTTGATGGGTTTCATCCTCAAAATTCGATATATCGATATACTATCATCAATATAATTTTATGGATTTAGTATTGCAGTTTATAGTTGAGCAATAAATAGGTAATTACTGATATCTCTTATCCTTATATATATATTATTTACTTTTTCTATATATTATATATATATATATTTTTATATATTATATTATATTCTTATAATCATATTGAAGCTTAAAATTTTATTATTATAATTAATTTATACTAGTTTTACTGTAGTTGCTTAAGCTACAAACATTAGATATTGGCCTAATTGCGCTCTCGCTGAACATATTTTCAATGCTTTATCACGCTATGTGCCGTAGTTTTTGGTCACCTTTCCCAATCTGTGTCGTGGCGACCTTAGTGCATCACTTGCTACACCTAAACGTTTATGCTCGAGGAATAGGGACGCTGTCTGATGTGTGTCTTTATTTAATTGTAACCTTCCTAAATGTATGATGACTAGTGCCGCGTTTATTAATTTGTTTGCATCCTTTAAATGTGTGGAGATGTTCTATTCCTTTATTATCTTTATCTAATTATGTTACCTTATAATTAAACGTTACACCCAATCGTGTATTCTTCTCATTCTTTTATAACTATAACCAAAGTACTACAGGTTGCATGTTTTGTTTATCTTTACTGCGCCTCAAGTGTTTAGCTTTGGAAAATAAATTTATCGTACGAACCACATCCTCAGCAAGCCGGCGAAAAGTCAGTTAGGCGCAAAGGCGCGGCATAGGACGAGTGGTTTCGGTCGTCATTGATTTGTGCACCCAAAAAATATAGTAGCGCCATGGCGCTAAGCGCACTAGAGTCCGTGCG
This sequence comes from Trachelipus rathkii, assembly GCA_015478945.1. Taxonomy (NCBI): domain Eukaryota; kingdom Metazoa; phylum Arthropoda; class Malacostraca; order Isopoda; family Trachelipodidae; genus Trachelipus; species Trachelipus rathkii. The sequence goes on along the minus strand of JABUQX010122602.1, from coordinate 34,161 downwards.
GCTAGGCGCATAGGGCGCTAGCCACTCAAAAAAGCTTTTAGCGCCTGTCCCTCAGCGCTCTCTATATATATGCTATATTATATATAATATTGAATATTATAAGTTAAATAAATTTAGTTATGAAATACCCCGGGAACATCATCGTATGCCGAATATATTCACGTTTGCTACTTCACTTGCATACAGGTTAGAAATTTGAGATTACTTTCAAATAACTTTCTTTTCATATAGAAAAGGGAAGCAAAATATGTCAGCCCGTTTTACTTCACAGTGTATGCGAGCCAGTTTAATTTGCATCCGTTAGAGTGGATTCCTTTTCTCATAATCTGATGCCCCAGAAACATCTTGCTCGATTAATTGGTTGTTTTTATTTGTTCTTCAAAAAGATGTATTTCTCAACTCACGGTAATTAATTAACTAATTAGATGAATATTATAATTAACTGAGATTATCTTTTTCTCTTTGCTTTTATAATAGTTTAAATTTTTTCGGTGGTGGTTATCAAAGAACTTTTTATTTCCTTATTTTATATTTAAGCTTACGCGCAGATCTGGTTAAATTCTTTTTATGAAGTGTCTCAATTTATCTGCTGTATGCATTCAAATTACTGTGTAGATACTTATAAACTCAGATATGCCAATTAATAGTCGACATATCTAATATGCATTGGGTTATTCTTTTTCACACCAAAATTTCCCAGTCATGGTTTGTATATACCAATCCATTTCGTGATATATATTGAGACCACTAGAAGCCATCACTTTTGGAAACTTTACTTTCTACTCAGAATGGATTTACTTCTGTTTATCTAATCAGATATATAATATTATTTATATATTACTATAAAAATATATATTATAATACTAATTATATTGTTCATATATTATATCAATTTAAACACATTCTTACATTATACTTTACCACATATATGTAGATAATAATATATATATATATAATTAATATATATTAGTGAATATATATAATTTAGGTATATGTTTATATATTGCTATCACTATTACTTATAAGTAAAGTTGGACAATTACTTGACGAGGTCCCAAATATGTTTGCAAGGAAAAAACAATTGTTAGCTAATGTGCCAGGTAGTCATACATTTTTGAAACATTTGTGGTTTTCTAAGCTTATTGTTTGTCAAAGAGGTTCAGAGTTTTTCAAGGTCGGTCTTTCCATGTAGACGGTAATTTAAGGTTCTGGAAAGCCGTTAATCTGAACTCAGGAGGTGTGTTATAGCCCCCTCAAAAAGGGTGGCTATTTTTTAGGGTTCCTGGAAATGAGTTAATTCTGATTTAAATAATTCGATAAAATCATTTTGAGGTCCTAAAATCGACCTTCATTATCGAGGTTTTTTTTCAAATCTACTTTTTAAATGTTTTTTATGTGTGATCTGGTCTTGACTTTTAACGTCTTGAAAATATTAATCGACATAAGAAAATTAAATTCGCTTATAATTAACATTCGATTCAGAATACTCGCTTGTAGTTGGTACGAATTTGCGTGTTAGGTCTTCTGTTTTTGTCGGTTATTATAGTTATGTATCGTTTTAGAACTGCTTAATTGTTAGTTGCGGTGACCGGGTTGTCTCGTGTACATGCGAGTTTTAACTGTTCTCTATGGATCTCCTCAAGGGGTTGCTCTGGCCTTAGCTGCCGCAACGAGTCAAATTCGGTTCTGAGCAATCTGTCGATCGATTCAGGATTTGACTCAGGTTTAGGACTTTGTAAACGTGAAGTTAAATTTACATTGAACGGCATTAAGTATTATTAATTAATTTTTATTATTATTATTATTATTTTATATTATTATTATATTATTTTATTATATATTATTATTTTATTATTATTATTATATTATATTATTATTATTATGTTTTATTATTTAACGTTGAGCGAGTCAAAGAAACTTCGATTCCGCCGAAGGGAATGGATTTTTTGTTGTTTGATAATCCGGATATCTGCCGAATTAATAATAAATATATATATATATATTATTTATATATAATTAATATGTTATTATATATATAAATATATATATTATATATATATATATATATATAATATTATATATATAAATATATATTATTACATAAATATATCTTATAATAATATATATAATATATATATTATTAATATTATATAATTATATAGTATTATTATTTATTATTAGTATATATATATACTAAACTTTCTAAACAAAGAATCTGTGAGTGGAACAACGTATATAATTATATTATTCAGGCACGTGTGCCTTGACTGTCTCTCAGGGTAGCAGGCTTAATTTTTAATATATATATATATTATATCATATATAATAGAGAGTTTTATTTAACCTATATATATTTTATATATATTATACTATAATATATATCCAATTTATATATATATAATAATATAGTATTAATATAATAATCGTATCTTATATATAAATATTTATATATATATATATATATGTAATTAATGAGTGATAGTAAATGATGCTATCCTATAAATATATTATATATATATATATATATATATACATATTATTAATAATATATAATTATTGTGAATATAGGTTGTTAGTATATATATATAGTAGAGGAGAGAGAGAGAGGTGACGGAGAAGATAGTTAGGAGAACTGACTTGAGAGAGGGCGAAGAGGGAGAGAGAGAAAGAAATCCTCTTGAACATCATTCCAACACTGAATTTGCGAGTTAAAGCTATAGTATTCTAGACACTGAATGGGTGCTTTAAGCCACTATGTGAGTTATAAATAATAAATATGAAAAGCTCGGATCGTCCGTTGAAAAACCCTCAATACGAAGCCATATGCTGTAGAGAAGCACTTTCATTGTTGGGATCTATTACAAGAAAACATTTGATTCCCTTGACCAAATGTCATCACAGCCTTACAAACAACAAGAGCTCGACACGATGTAAATCTTATGTATTTAAAGTTTGTTTGTAAATATTAAAAAAAATTAAGTAAGATTAATTCACAGGTTTGAGAGGGAGCTCCATTTTCAGCACATGACTTAAAATACATCTTCCCTAGATATGAAGTTGCTTTTCCAGAAGCCCGAGTGCAAAATCGACTCGGGAAACGCTTCATTGAATAAAAATTACATTTGACAATCAAGAGAACTGGAAATGTTTGAAAGTACACGAGAAACGGTCCATAGCTCGATGGCCCCGTCGGGTCAAAGCTGACGTAATTTGTAAACAATCTCTAACTTATATGTCTTAATTGTTATGATAAAAATGATCACGCATATATTTAGTGATGTCATTTAACTTAATATAAAGTTTAAACTTAGAAATACTCTAAAAACTTTTGGCAAGCCACTTTGCCGACACATATGTTGTTTGTAAACTATAAGTATCATCCGCAAGCCCCGTCCCCGCTTTTCATCTAATTACCTAATACAGAACATATTTTAATTAATATGAAGGAAATTAGAGAAGGGGGCAAACTTGTGAAGCTAATTACTTTTAAATTCTTACTATAAAAAAAAATTAATAAATGTATAAAATATACATTGGAATTTTAAGGGAGATTTATGATTTTATAATTTGTAGTGTTTTTAGGACATATATTTTTATTTATTAGATGGGTAGAACTACCTTTCCTTTCTAACTTGTCTGAATTTTCACGTTTCCTCTTCTGTTAAACCAGCTTTTATTATTAATTGAATCCAGAGCGCAATCCTTATCTGCACCAAGTAATTAAGGACTTTATAGGCTCTTTCTTTATATTGTTTAATATAGTTTACTTACGTTTTAAAATTCATCCCAATTATTATTATATTGTTTATTATATATTATTTATTATATTTATTTATTTATTATTATGTTCATTTTTTATTAATTATTATTATTATATAATTAATTATTATTTTATTATTATTTATTAATTGATTATATTATTATTATTTTACTCAAAAAAGATGAAATTTTAAATTATATTTATTCAATCTTATATGTTTAATAATTAAAGCTCAAAAATCTGGTTAAATATTTTATAACAAACTAGATCCCTTCACCCTCTAATTTCATTTACTATACAATGAAGGGGAAACAAAAACATGTAGAGGTTGCTAGCAATAAACCACAATTTTTACTTTTTTCTCATCGTTTGCTGTTCAGAGTTTCCAAGTAGGAAAACTAAGTTGTCCTTTGGTCTAGGTATACTTAATAACCAGGTCCTCTTCTAGGCTGACCTGGTGAATTTTATTTGGACTTCTTCAAAAAATATATTCTTGGCCTTCTTGATAATTTATGGTTTCCTCAGAAATATTAATAAAATTATAATTTAGTTTAACTCCGTTCTTTATCACTAATTTTTTACCCAAGTGGCCACTGATATTTGATGATCTTTAAATAAATTTATTTTATTTGTTCTATTAATTATATTAGAAAGCCCAAATTTTGGCAGAGCAAAAACATAGTCTTTGCTCCAAAGATGTTTTTAAAGGTTTGGCACTCTGCCACTCCTTGATGTTAATTTACCTCGTCATTTGCTTGATGATCATTATCTTGCAAAGCTAAGTCACGACTCGCACTTTGGCTCTGGCTTCATTTTCATATGCAATACAATAAAGGACAGTGAAATGCGGATCCAAAAATAATTTTTTGAATTTCTGTTTCTATTTTTATTATAATTATATTAATTTTTAATAAATTTGAATCAAAATAAAACTAAATTTCCAGATATTATTAAATTTTTTTTATTTTAGATAATATGTGAAGGATTACAGCTTAGAGTCAAATCATCAGAATGCTTTTTATGATAAAAATTAGTGTTACAAGAACAAGATAAAAAATATATATAAAATGTTTTGTACGAAGGAGATTTTATTAGAAGGTATGATTCATACATTTATATATATATATGTCATAAAACCACCCTTCAAGATAATCGAGAATTTTAGAAACTGAAGTTACTTACATTTGAGCTCCAAATGTGCGCAACGGGGTCTTGGAAACGAATGCATATGCACCTGTGTACCCGCTCGGGCTGCAGTCGGGCTTCTGGAAGCACAGTATAGGTATAGTTATATATATATATATATATATATATATATATATATAATATATATATATATAGTATTATAGCAAAATATCTATTATATATATTATTATATATTATATATTATATATATAATTTCTTATCTCATAATATTATATTTAATGTCAAGGCTGATAGCACAGGACTTCCAATCAATTATTTTTTTTGTAAAAAAATTTCCGCTGGTTCAAAAAAATTTCTAGTAGTTGCAGAAATAGTTAAGTTTAAGTCTAGGCTTTTTAAGATAAAATCACGTTAGTGGCAGGCCAGGGGTCATAATCAAAAGAAGCTTGCCACTTAAAGATTTTCAGAAAGATAAGTTAGCAATTTAATGTTTTCTTTAACTTAAGAAATTTTTTTTAACGGAAAATTTATTTTCCCAGAAAGAATATGAATGGTTTATTTTTCCTTAACCCTTTATCCATGGAAATATTATTGGATTTTTTATTTTCGGGGTAAAAGTATATTTATTAATATATATTATAATTTGTTAATTAAAATTATAGGTAGTATATTTATTATATGTAATAATATATATATAATATTAATAACTACAGTGGAGGAATCTCGTAAGTGTTTGCTTAGGGACTTTTGAATTTACACTCGCCATTTCGTCTCGGGTAAATGGCTGAACTCAATTGATATTCCTTTATAAATTAATTTGTTGCATAATAGTTAACTCCTAAAAAATATAGAAAAGAATGTTAGAATCTAGGCCGAACCTTCGTGACAACCCTCTACCTTCGTCCCATGGGTTTCATTCGCCTTTGTCACATTAGCATCACTCTTTCGGAAAGATGAAGGTGATTCATCCTTTTTAGTTCATGGTACCTTAAACTTTAAAAATCTAACACATAATTTCCTCAAGAAATATGCGCTTACGTTTGGAGCCTCTCCGCCTTTAACTTAAGCCATAAACTTAATCCTAACCTAACATTTATAACCTCTTTAAAGAATAGTGATTTTCGAATAATTTCATGTATTTCACCCGCTTTTGTTGATCAGGGAAATCTTTTTAGGGGGAGGGTAGCTGAGTACTCACGCTAGGCTTCTTTTGTGGGTAGGCCTCTTTGATTTTTGGGTTGAATATTCACTACACTAGTATCTGAGCTTACTCAATGCTCAGGAACAATATTTATGCTCCCTTATTATACTGACAGTGAACATATTTTTTATATCAAATCTTATAATATTTATATTATTTATATATTATATAAGATATATTAATATATATATAATAGTGATTATTTATTAGTTATTAATTATTATAAACATTTCCTAGTCATAATTATGAATAACCATTATATATATTATATATATATATACTTTATATTATATTGGTCTCAGAGCTGGGGCTTGGCGCGTGTTCTTTTAGGTGTAATTGTGCGCCATTCTAATTTTTTCCGGAGCGGGAGTTCCCTAAGTTAACATATCCAGCGTGCTAGCGCTATTCTGCTTTGAGCTAGTAGACCTATTGTGTGGGCGTTCGTGCGTATTGAATGTGGATCTGTTTATTCGCAGTCTTTATTACACGATACATTGCCATTTATTTATTTGAATCACACTCTCTGCGTGCGGCTCTTCTTAATAACTTTTATCGCGGACTATTCGTTCGTATCCTTCGGCGTTAGATCCCTGTTGACATACAATAAGTTTAGGTAGAAGCCTTTTTCTGCTGCCCTCTCTTGGAGATTAAGTTGGCGCATGCTACTAGCCTATTTACATTTAAAAACCTTTTCTCACGTTTTTAGTAGGATGAGGTCATTACTTTTTTATAAATTGTTTACTGGTACTAATACTAATAAAATAAAGTTAAATCATTATACTCGATCTCATTTCATAATTAGCGATCTTCTTCTCTCCTTCTCTCGCCAATATTCCTCCTGGACTAACAATCATCTAACTCGTCGCTCAGTGACAATTTAGTACAGTCGTTGATGATTCATTCTCTTGGTGAGTGAAATGAGATTAGAGCTCTTTCATTGATAATCTCATTTAATATTATGCCCTCTCAAAGCTAATACAAACTACGAGGCGGTTCTTCTTTCGAGCCTGTGGCTCGAGACTTTCCTCACGCAATCCTCGCTGGCTTGATAATGCAACTTAGTCAACAATCATTTCTATAATACAATGAAGTAGGAGATTGGTGTGAGGTATAGGGTTGATAATATATACTTTTATACTTATAATATTAGATCAGTTTTTTACAAGATTTCATCCCCTCCTTAATCACTGCTGGTTAGTGGTGTCAAACTTGTTAACAGCTCGGATCTTTATTTCCCTTGTTGGGGGCTCAGAGAGGCACCACAAACTCCTTCCTATGGACTTTCTGTTCTATGACGCATCCTCATCCAGTGCATTCGTTTGCTGGCTTTGCTCTGGTTTTCGTGACCACGATACGTCTAGATAATACTCTTTGTTTACTAGTTAATACTTCAAGGTATAATGAAATATTGTGGGGTTCTTTTTCTGTTGGCTGGCCAAGCTGACGCTGCTGCTGGTTATCAGTGTGATATCGGAAAGCCCGTATATTCTCACGCATGTGGTATCTATCTGTTCTCTTTCTCATAATCCTCCTTCCAGCCATTTAAGGTCTTCTTAGGTGCAGAGTGCTCTATATTGACAATTCTAAGAGAAAGGTGAAAGAGAAAAAAATAAAAAAAATTAAAATTTCAAATTTATTTGTGGTTAAAAATTGTCCAGAAGGACCGACAGATACACATGTGATAAGGGCAAGTGAGCCTTTAAGGAGCATCGTATAGTTCTCCTGAGAAGATGAGGTTTAGGCCACAGAACCCTCTATTTATTCTCATATGTCCAAATACGCGGTCACCCTAGGACTGTGTGCCTGTTCCAATTTAACTCCCAACGACAGCATATGAATATCCCCAAAATAATTTTTCCACTATACTTTTGCACATTTCCTCACAAGTGAACTTAGTTGTCCAAAAGAATATATAATCATGAACAACAAAAATATCGCGGTTAACTCTGAGATCAGAGAGGTGATGGATAGTGAAGGATTGAGAAAGGGTCAGATTGGGTAAAAAGATAAAAAGGGGTATTATACGAGCTCTCCTGAAAGGAATTTAGAAGAACAGCTTCTGTTGAAACAGCGAGATTATAAGGGAGAGTGATGGAACAATCTGATGGCTATAAAAAGTTGGAAAGAAATCAGTGTGAGAGAAAGTTTATGAGGCGAAAAGCATTAGACACACATATTTTAAAAGAAGAGCTTCGTGAGTGGAACCACCATAGGTATGTGATGTATGACCTATACAAAGAAGGCCAACCCAGCACCTTTATTACGGTCAAATAATGGAAAGAAATAATTTTATCATCCCAAGGAAAACCACGAGGAAAAAAAAAATCAAGAATGTTAAGGACGGAGGAACATTCAAATTCTGCGTTTTTGAATAAGACGTTGCAATTCTGAGAAAGACTACATCGTGTAGATAAATTGATGGTCTCGAGGTTTTGAGGTATTTAAAATAATGTATTTTTTCCTCCAAATTTCGTAGGAAGCTCACTTTGAATATTTGTTAATCTACACTCGAACGAGAGCAGTTATCTTTTTATTATATTCAAGATAATTCAATACAGAAGTGATCTTTTATCTACATTTGTTTCTTTCCCTTCTTTCCTTGAAAATTTTAAGCAACTTCCTCCTTTATGATGACCACTTTTAATATGAGAAAATTATTCCTTCTACTTACAAAGGTTCAAATTCCTTCACAACAAAAAGGTTAGTTTAAAGATTCGTTACTTTAATCCATTGTTAGCACGTTCTGCTACATCTATACATCCCATGATAAATTTGCTTAACATCATTTTATTTATCCAATGACTTACTATAATGGGCTCCACCTTCCTTACAAATTTTAATTCATTAAATTATGCATCCAAGAAGTAGCCTAATAATTTCCATCGTGCATCTTTGTTACTTCTCTCACTTCGACTTTTCTTCATTTTTTTTAACAATAACTAAGCTATTTTCTTAAGAAAATCAACTATACTAACAATATGCTTTCTAAATTAAAAACTCAATTGCAGTATTATTTTCCAGCTTGAGTTAGCTTTAAATTAAATCTCATTATAC
>JABUQX010122602.1:15000-22500 GCA_015478945.1 Trachelipus rathkii | reverse complement strand
TGTTTTTAACCAATACTGTACTAAAATATTTACAATTTATTTTGAACTTTGAAATATATACTATAAATTATATATAACTATATTATATATATAATATATATATTATATTATACAATATATATATATATTTATATATATATATATATATACTTATATATTATATATATATTATAATAATATATATATAAATTATTATATAATATATATATTATAATTATATATATATATATATATATTATTATATATAGTATATATATTATATATATATATATATAATATATATATAATATATATAATTATATGTGTTTCACTGATGGACCATCTGACGAAAATATACGGAAGAATATTGGAGAGGAGGTTGAGAGAGAAGGAAAAGCCGAGACTCGGAGAAGAACAGTACGGGTATATAAGGGGAAGAGGAAGAGGAACGACGGACCTCTTATTCACACTGAGAATGGTTTCTCCGAGAAGATGCTGGAATATGGGCAAGAGATTCTTTGTAGCCTTCATCGATCTGCAAAAGGCATTCGATTCGGTGCCAAGGAAAAAGCTCTGGAGAGCTATGGAGATGGAATTTGGGTTAACGCAAGGTAGATTAAAGAAGGTCGAATAGAAGTAAGTATGACAAATGAGCTGTAAATGTTTAGAAACTGAGTGCGAGAAGATAAATGGTTTGAGGTGAAAACAGGAGTGAAGGAGGGGAGTGTTTTATCGCCCACTTGCTGTTTTATAGTTCTATTTAGACGTGGTGATAAGGAAGTGAAAGAGAGACTGGGAAAATTTGAAGGGGACATAATGGCATATGCGGACGATCTGGCAAGTTGGAGCGAGAGAGAGGAGGCGATTTGGGAGGTGGTGGAGTTGTTTGCGGCGAGTTTGAGGAGAGCAGGGATGAAGAAGAACATACAGAAGACAGAGATATTAAAAGTAACCGAAGGAAATGAGGAGGGGATGAAGATGATGGTGAGAGAGGAGAGGGAAGGCGGTAAATACCTGCAATATCTCGGAGGAGGGTTTTTTAACAGAAGGGGAGGAATGGGGAAGAGATTACGCGAAGCATGGAAAAGTTGATTTAGTTTATGAAGCGTATACCCCATGATGAAAGATAGAGACATCGGAATAGAGGTTAAAAAAGTGAATTTTTTAACAGCATACTGACTCGCACACTGCTGTACGGAGTATATATATATATATACAACGAGAGAGAGAGAGTAAAATACAAGCGGCGGAGATAAGGATTAAGAACTATGATTGAAAGAGTAGGAAGAGACAGATAAGGAATCGAAGTTATTTGAGAAGACATATAGGGGTGATAGAACGATGACATCTGAAGACGGATGTGGGGAGACGAGATGGGTGGGACATCTGGAGACGGATGGAGCAGATTGAGCGAATGCCGAAGAAGATGGGAATATGACACCAGAGGGCAAGAAGAACAAGGGGAAGACCGAAGAAGGGATGGGCGGAATCGGTGGAGGACTCTCTGGAAAGATGTCAGCTACCAAATATGAGAGCGATGAAGAGAAGAGGAAACAGTGCAGGAGAGGGACGTCTGGAGAAAGATGCTTGCGTGGCTGACAGGAATAATCCTTCCTGGGAGAGGAAAAGAAAAAGAAAGATATATATATTATATAATATTATACTATAATATATTATATTATACATATACATATATATTATATATAAATATACTATAATATATTATAATATATTATAATATATTATAAAATATATATACTATATATTTATAATATATATTACTATAATATATATAATATATAATTTTAATATACACTAATTATATAATATATATATATATATATCTATATATAATAAATATTATGTATATATATATATATATATATATATATATATAATAATATATATATATATATACTTATATATTATATATACTATTATTATAATATTATATATTATATATATTTTATATATATAAATATAATTATATTATATATATATATATATATATATATATAGATAATATATATATATATATATATATAAATCTATATTATATATATATATAATATATATATAAATATATATATATATATATATATTATATATATATATATAATATAGGTTTTATGTTACCATAAGGAAGGAAAACTATAGACTTTTGAGGAAAGTTTATTTAGAAGAAAGGTTTACTATATATATGTAGAACATGAAAAGCAGTGATTAAAAAAAACAAAAAAAAATTTTTTAAATTTTTTTTATATAATTACTTTTCCAAGACGCATGCTTTGTCGTAGTACTTTTTAGATCGTGCACATTTTTTAATGTTTTGCGAGTTTATATTTATTTTTTCATTTTTTTTAAACTATTGGAAACCAAGGGTATACCGCATCCGATGCAGGAGTCGGGGGTCCCTCTCGGCCTCGGGAACGATCAGGGTAGGACTATTTCCCCACTCCGGGGAGGGTCCCCCGCTCTTGGTATTTGGGTGTCGCGGGGTTCTCCGCTCCCCTACGGGGTATGGAAAACGTCCCCCTCTGTTCCCCGTCGGCCCGAGCCCCCTACTTGGCTGTAAAATACTTTATATTTACAGTATTTTACACGGCCAAGTAGGGGGCTCGAGCCGACGGGGAACAGAAGGGGGGACGTTTTCCATACCCCGTAGGGGAGGGCGGAGGAACCCCCGCGACACCAAATTCCAAAGAGCGGGGGTTCCGGAGACCCTCCACCGGAGGGGGGAAATAGTCCTAACCTGTCGTTCCCCGGAAGCCGAGAGACCCCGCCTCCTGCCATCGGTGCGGTATAACCTTGGGGTCAAACGTAGTTAATAAAATAAAAAATAAATATAAACTCGCAACCATTAAAAATGTTGCACGATCTAAAAGTACCACGGCAAAGCTTGCGTCTCTGGAAGTACTATATAAAAAAAAAAAAAAAAAAAAAAAAAATTAAAATACATTGCTTTTCATGTTCTATATATATATATATAAATTTCTTTAAATAAACTTTTCTTAAAAGTCTATAGTTTTTCCTTCCCTTATGGTAACCTTCCCATATTATATATTATATATATATGTATAATACTATATATAGTATTTATTATATAATATATAATATAATATATATTAATAAATATAAATACTTATATATATATATATATATATATTATGATATATACATATATATATATATATATAATATATTAGTAAATCATATATATATATATTTATATAATTATATTTATATATAATACTATATATATATATATATAAATAATATATATAATATATATATATATATATATAATATATATATATATATATATTAATTTATATATCCCCTTTGTAATTATCCTAGAATTTTCTATATTATTTGGTAAATTTCTTTTAATTACATTTTCCTGATACATAGATTATACCATGTTACAAGTTTAAATTCTAATAAATATGTTCAGAAAAATAGATTAAAAAGAATTGGAGCAAAGCGAAAATTTGCTCCTCACAAATTCCGGAATTTTTTTTTTTCTTTTTTTATTGCGATCTGCACAGCTATTAGTGGAGTGACACTGATTTCCGCCCTTCTTTGTCTCCTTAATTAAATTCTTGTGAAAATTTAAGGAGTGTCACTCCCTTCTCCCCCCCTACCTCTCCCTCTCTCTCTCTATTTCTTTATAGGATCGAAAACCTTTTCGGACCATTTACCACCTCGCGAATTTTATTTTCAATCTCTTAATTTTAATTTTCGAATTTCCTTATAAAATGAAATTTCAATTTTCAGTTTTTTTTTTTTTTAAATTTGAATGTTTAAAAAGCTAATAAGTTTAAAATGGTTTGCCTTCAATGAAAGAGGAAAAAAACAATTAAACGTAATGTTTTTACCAACTACTGTACTAAAATATTTAAAACTTATTTTGCACTTTAAAAATAATATATATATATATATATATAATATATATTATTATATAATAATATATATATATATAATAATATATAGTATATATATAATAATTATAATATATATTATATTAATATTTTATATATTATATATATATATATTATATAGCTTATATAAATATAAATAATATAATAATATATAATTATATATATATATATATTATATATTATATATCTATATATATATATATATATATATATATTATATATATATAATAATAATTATATATATATATTATATATATAGAATGTATATATATTATATATATAATATATATATATATATATATTTGTATTTAAATAATTTTCTATATAAAATTTTTTTTGTAAAATAAAATTTACGCATTTTTTTTTTTGTGTGTGTGTGGGGGGGGGGGGGGAATTTTTCTGTTGACATAAACTAGCTAACAAAAAAAAAAAAGGAAAAAAAAAGCTAAATATAGCAGGGAAATTCCAAAAAATGTAAAATTTCAAATTTATTTATTTTTTTTAAATCATTTAATATAAATATTTAAAATACATATAATAATATTTATTATATATATATATATATATATATGTATATATATAATATATCTATATTATATATTATATAATATATATATATATATATATATATATATAATAATATATATAGTATTATATATTATTATATATTATATATATATATATTAAGACAAGATTTAACCTTGACTTTATTGAAGGATTGATGCTAAGGCATAGGAACTTTAAACATTGGCATTTGCAGGTAGGAAATCTTATTTCAAAGTATTATCGTGTTAGAGTGAATAAACATGCCTAATAATAACTTATCTAATGTATAGGGGTTTCATTCCGAATCTGCTGACAATATATATATATACCGGTAATATATATATTATATTTATATATTATATTATATATAATATATATATATATATATATTATAGTATATATTTATATATATATTATATTAGTATATATAATATATAGTATATAATATATATATTAGTATATATATTTATTAATATTATATATATATATATATATATATATATATATTAATATATTATATAATCTATATATATTATTAATATATATCTATTATATATATATATATATTATATATATAATATTAATTATATAGTTTCACTATTAACACTAACCCCGACAACATCAATACCTTCATGCTCACTCAAGATTAATGCTCTTTACATCCCGAAGGATTTATAGCAACTGCACTTCCTATCACTCACAACTTCTTTTGAACTACCTCTGCGTTATCCTTTTCCCTTTCCATCAAACATATTACTAAAAATATAACTTAGATACTCTGTTTCAATTGAAACTATCCACCATGATCTCACACGCGGCTCTCCTCAATTACATTCCTTACTATTATTTATATTTTCTTTCAGAACTCCTCTACTAAGCCTCACAAATTTTCTTCAGATTCAAATCAAAATAGCAAACAATATACATAACAAACTACACCCTCTACCATTCTCCTCGTCTAAACCCCTCATACCACTTCTAAATCTAATTCTTTTTAACAACTCCACGTGCAAATTAATAGCATGAGACAATTTCCATTCCTGCCCTCAACTCCAATGCTTAATATTAATTCATCTCACCCTCCACTCCATTTATTCTTGCACAAGCTTCACTACTGCATCTACTTTTGATTCCATTCTCTAAGTCTTCACCAGACACTAATATCATTAGGCTGAAACAAAGCTTACAATTAAATCAATTTACGATTTTCTTTCTCATTTCTCACTCATTTTCGGTTTAATGTGAACGATTTTGATTGTACAATCTTCTACCACTTCTAAATGTACCTTGTTATTCAACATTATGTTTCATTCAACAAAATAGCCAATTATATATATATTCCTACAATCTTTCGATACCACACATTCCTCTATAGCTTCCTACAGTGTTATACCTCTTTAGCTTAGTATAAGGGGTATTATACTCTCCTCCAATTTTTCGGAACTTACCCCTCCATAAACGCTTTGTTTTCACAAACTTTTTACATTTTGTAAATTCTTTATCATTTCACACCGGAAATTCATCGTATGCCTGCAGATTTACATTCTTCAACTTTCTCACTTACCTCCTCCCTACTAATTGCCTCATCTCCAAAATACCTATTTCTCTTACACCATCACACCGTACACGCATTCATACACACTCTTAATTACTGAATAATGTTTAAGCAGATTTTCTAAGTGTTCCTCCACATTCTCCTCATATTCATTTCATCAGTCACGAAAAGTTCCACCTATTCATATTCTCTGAAGATTTCCTTTCTCTCTTTCTTAGCCTTCGGCGACTTCCTTCCAGAGAGCTTCTCCATCTCTCCTCTCCTTTCTTCTTATAATAAACTGTTCGTTTACCTCTTTTTTTTCCTCCTGCGTATACAACTTTTAGTCTTTCTTTTTTCTCCATATATATTTCCTACTGCCCTTTTTTCGCGACCTCTTTAATTGCCTTTAGCACATATAACTACTACTTATATTTTACTTTGAAATGCTTGCATCACCTTTCATTCCACCATTCACTACTGACATTCTTATTTCCTACTTAAGTTTAATATTATTATATTAATATAGTTTTATATATATATATATATATTATATATATATATATATATATATATAATATATATATATATATATATATATTATGTATTATATATATATATATATTATATATATTATAATATATATATATATATAATATATATATATATATACTATTATATATATATATATATATATATATATATAAAGTATATATAATATTATATAATTAAAAGTTTTATGTTTGATAATTATTATTTAGTTTCATTAAGTTATTTAAATTAAAAATAAGCAATAAATAAATAAATAATAAATAAATAAATTAAATTAAAAATTAATAAATAATTTCAAAAAAATTTCTAATTTCTTTTCGTTTCAAAAAAGAATTCGATTATAAATTTTTTAATGAATTTATGCGAAAATTTTTTATCATTAGTTCATATTAGCTATCATACATATAGACCTCTCAGCATATCATATTTACAACATACAAGTATGTATAAATGATGTTGCACATACATGTTCATTAAACATGATTAAAACACACAATTATAAAATGCTAATTAATGAAAAACGTTTAAGGGTTATTTGAATGGCTTTTACAAGACCGAATCAGAACATTGCTTGCTAAAACCTAATTATTAATATTACTCTTAAAATAAGCAGAGCAAAGTAGGCGTACTCTATGTAAAGAGGTATAAAATTGTCTCTTCATCCCAATAAAGAAAATATTAACATCATCTTTAAGCCAACTTACTGAGTGGGTTCTCTCTCTTCCTTCTCTCTCTCTTCTCTCTTCTTCTCCTCATCTCTCTCTCTCTACTCTCTCTCTCTCTCTCTGATTATATATATTTATATATATATATATATTATATTATATATTATATATATATAGATATATATATATATATATATATTAATATATTATATTATATATATATTTAGATAGATTTTTAAATTTCTGTTCATTTTCTGACTCCTTTTTGCCAATTTGAATACCT
>JABUQX010122602.1:5000-10000 GCA_015478945.1 Trachelipus rathkii | reverse complement strand
ATCAAAATAACAGCATTATACTTTTTTACCCTACAGCACGCTTCAATAAACTAATTCCCCATAATTCCTACAGTTACCCTTATCCTCCTTAACCTTATAAAGGTACTGAATTTTGCTCGTCGTCCACTCTTTCAGGGAACTATATAACCCTCCATAAACGTCTATTACACAGGTTTCCAAATCCAATCAATCAATATCTTATATATATATAATATCTATAATATAGTATATATAATTATATATATATATATATATATATAATATATATATATATATATTATATATATATATATATATATATATATTATAATTTTTCGGTAATGGAAGATTTATTTAGAGTAATATATAAGAAAATAATTAATATCAATAACGTAGGAAATGATAAAAAAAAAATTTGCAAAGTTTAATATGCAAAGACTTGCAAGTACTTCTGCAAATTTTCAAGTGAAAAAGTACAAGCACAAATACAGTACAAGTACCTGGTTTTAGAAAATGCAAGTACAAAGTCAAGTACTGCCAAAAAATGTATCTTAAGTGCAAGTAACAAGTACAAGTACTGTGTACTTGAACCCAAAGCCTGATACATACTATATATATATATATGATTTATATATATTATATATATAATATATATATAATATATATAATATACTTTATATATTATTATTATAATAGTATATATATTATTATATATATATATCATATATAATGTGAAATTATTCGAGGCAACACTAATCAGTCCACATAAAAGAAGAGATTTCCGGTCTTGGTTGAGAGATGAGACAAAAGAATAGTTGAGATATTATGAAGGAAGACACAGCCTCACATAGTTATCTTAAGGTGAAAAAAAAAGGACAGAAACAGCTACGATCTTCCCCTGTAAAAAGATAGTGATTTTCATGCTTTGGTTTCTCTACACTCTACAGAATAGAAGTGGTGCAAATAATAGAGAGAGGGAAATATACTATTTGTGTTGAGGTCCTTTTAAAAGCTTATGTTATTTTAATAATTTTCCACATAAGACTTTACAACTTCTACAAAATCCCCTCTCTAAGACAACCTTCTATACTTTTCCTATCTTCTGTTCGACGTTATCTCGCTCTCTCTGTTGACAACATGAAACATTCATTGGGCCTTAACATAAACAAAAAAATGTCTTTGGAAACCTCACATCACAAACGGTTGCCTAGGCGGGCCTCAAAGAAACTTGGAGTTCTGTTTAACTGCGAGACTTTTTTTCACTTCTTTACTCAGGAGACATTCGGCTCCAGCTACTACGGGTCTCGATCCGCCATTTGGTACTGGAGTACTGCTCTCATATCTTGGCGGGGCTCTAGTTCAACCCTTTTGGATAGGGTAGAGTTAAAGGCCAAAAGGCTTTTAATAAACTGTCCTGTACTTTCTAGTTTCACTTGCCCTCTTAATTATTTGCGGTCGCGCATGTTTGACTGCTATTATTCTCTTTCTATAGGTACCGTAGCGGGGCAAGTGCTCGAGGGAACTTTCCACTTTCGCGTACCACCCACCTTTATGACGCCCACGAAGCACAAGGGTTGCTGTGTCGGCACATGAGTTTTTGTGTTGATATTAGTAACTCAGACTTGTTCGCTGCGGTGCTCCTTCTTTTCATGTCACCTCTGTTCTGTGGAGATGTCTCTTCATCTCTCTGTTTCCTGCTGAATTTTATCTCCTCACTTTAAAGCCTGCGTCCCTGTGCTCATCTTGCGTTAATTTGCGTTAATGTTATTTGAGACGTTTTCAACACCCCTCCCTGACATAGGGCTCTGCCGTGAGCGGCGGTGTCAAGTGTAAAAAAAAAAAAAAAAAAAATCGAAAAAAAAAAATTTTCAGACAATTACATCTTCAGAAAAGAGGATAACTGACGATTAAACTATGACGAGTTTGATGAATTGCTTGATTCATTTTATAATAATATCTATCGGTGACCACTAAGACCGTGTGTCCTTTCTAATTGTGCAGGTTATCCTCTTTTCTGAAGACTGGTAATTGGTCTGAAAGCTTTTTTTTTTTGAATTTGTTTTTTTTTTTTTAACACTTGGACACCGCCGCTCACGGGAGAGCCCTATTCCAAGGAGGGGTGTTCTGAACGTCTCAATATACATCGTAACGCAAATTACGTCAGATGTACAACAGACTGCGGCTTTACAAGTGAGGGAGATTAAATTGAGTAGGAAACACAGAAGATGGAAGGATTCCAATAGACAGAAAGAAGCAACGCAGCGAACCAGTCTGGAGCTTACTAATATCAACACAAACTCATGTGCCACACAGAACCCCTTGTGCTTCGTGGGCGTCGTAAAGGTGGTGGTACGCGAGTGGAAGTTTCCTCGAGCACTTGCCGCTACGGTACCTATCGAAAAGAGATAAAGCATCAACATCGCGCCGCAAAGATTAAGGGTCAGTGAAACTAGAAAGTAACAGGACAGTTTATAAGCCATTTGGCCTTTGACTCTACCCTATCAAAGCCGGGTGAAACCAAGCCCCCCCAGCTATGAGAGCAGTACTCCATAAAATGGCGGATGAGACCCTTGTATAGCTGGAGCGACTGAGAAGAGGAAAAAAAGTCCTCGCAGTCTAACAGAACTCCCAAGTCTCTTTGAGGCCGCCCTAGCAACCGTTTCGATGTGAGGTTTCCCAAGACATATTTTTTTGTTTATGTTAGGGCAAGAATGTTTTGTCAACAGACAGGAGAGACGAGAGAACCCGTCGAAAGAGATAGGAAGTTAAAGGTGTCCTTAGACGAGGGAGATTTGTAGGAAGTTGTAAAGTCTTAATGTGAAGATTATTAAAAACAGTAAGCTTTGTAAAGACCTCACACAAATATATATATTTCCCTCTCTCGTGATATTTGCACACTTCTATTCTGTGAGAGTGTAGAGACTAACCAAGCCTGAAGAAATCACTATCTTTGTTACAGGGAAGATGCTTTTCTGTCCCTTTTTTTTCCCTTCTAAGATTACTGAGGTGAGCTCTGTTCCTTCCTTCATAATTTCCTCAACTGTTCTTTTATTTAAACGCGTAGCAAGACAAAATCTCTTTCTTTTTCGGGATATTTCTGCGCCAAATCGGGCATTAATTGTAGGCGTAAGGCAAGTTTATAAAGATATATATATATATTATTATATATATATATATATATATATTAGTATAATATATATATATATATATATATATATATATATTATCATATTATATCAGGCTTGGGTTCAAGTACACGTCTTTAATTGTAACTGGCACTTAAGTAATAGTTTTGTAAAACTTGTACTTGTACTTTCATTTTCTAAAACCAGTGTACTTGTACTTGTATTTGCTGCTTAGTACTTTGGCACCTTGAAAATGTTGAATGATTTGCAATGTTTCGGGATAGTTACCTTGCTAATTTTTTTTTTTATCATTTTCCTACGTATCGATATTTTATTTATATTCTTATATAATGTACTCTAAATAATTTGCATTTAGAATTATAATAAATATAATTAGTTATATATATATATATATATATAATATATATATATAATATATATATTTATATATATAAATTAATATATATATATAAATATATATAGGGGAGATGGTGATTGGATTGGATTTGGAACCTGCTGTAATGAGGCGTTTATGGAGTGGTATAGTTCCGAAGAGTGGAGGAGAGCAAAGTTAGTACCTTATATAAAGGTTTTAAGGAGGATATAGGTAACTGCAGCATTATTAGGGAATTAGTTTTTGAGCGTTGTAGGGAAGATATATGCCTGTGTTATTTTGATCGAAAGAGTGCGTCGAGTGACTGAAGGACTGATCGGTGAAGACAAGGTGCCCTTAGAAGTGGTAGAGGAGTGTGGATTAAATCTTTACGTTCAACAAATGATTGGGAAAATGAGGGAGAGAGAATATTGTATTTAGGTTTAATGTATTTGCAACAGGCGTATAATAATATTAATAAGGAAAGCTCTATGGCAGGTTGTTAGTGATATATGGTGTTCGTGGTAAGCTTCTGAATGGATTAAAAGCTTTGTATACGATAGTGAAGGGTGTGTAAGATAAAGAGATGAAAGTGATTGGTTTAATAATACTAGCGCGAAGTGAGGCAGGGACTGTATGTGGTTATGCCTTCACTTGGTTATTTAATTTGCTAATCATGGATGGGGTTTGAAGAATTAGAAGCGGAGATGGCAGGAGATGTGTGTTAAAATGATGGGGGAATGAAGAGAGTAGAGGGTTCCCTACCTATTATATGATTGTATTGTTTTGTGTGGCGAATCTAAAAGAGTTTTGCAGAGGATTGGTCAAGGGAGAATTTGGTAAGGGTTGTACAAGGAAGGGTTTGAACTAAAGTAAGATTAAGAGGAAAGTTTTATGGTTCGTGAAATGAGAACAGTCCTTCAGCTGTGAAAGTTATTAGATGGTGAGCAGCTGAAAAAAGTATCTGAGTTTAAATATTTAGGATATATGTTTGGATGAAAAGGGTATGGACTGATGCAGAGTAGTAAGTACGGGAAAAGCTATGAATTGCCGGAAGTTGGCCTGGCTGCTTAAATCCTTTAGTAATGTAAAAGGGACTAAGTGCTTGAGTGCGCTCGGTCTTGCATGAGGGTAATGTTGTTACCTGTGTTAATCATAAGTAGTGAGATATGCTCTGATAAGAGGTATGATCGTAAAGTACAATGTGTTCCAGATGGACAATCTTTGGGGAGTGTTAGATGTGAGAAGAATTGATAAATGAGGAATGAAGTAATTAGAGAGGATATAGGGGTGAAGAAGATGACACTAAAGAGAATAATGGAAAGTAAGCGTTGAGATGTTGGGTCCATGTGGAAATGGTGGATGATGCTCGGTTTTGGTTAAGCTGATGTTAGTAGGTGAGGGTGGCTGGGAAGCGATCAGACTGGAGAGACCGAAGAAAAAGTCGATTGAGTCAGAAAAGGAATGCTGAAGGAGAGAAATGTGAGTTTTACCGAAGAAAAAGTGGATTTGAGTCAGTAAAG
>JABUQX010122602.1:0-2500 GCA_015478945.1 Trachelipus rathkii | reverse complement strand
TATAATATTATTGAAGAAAAAAACACTTTAAAAATTCAAAAATCACGTTCAACCAAAGGTTAAGTTGGAATGACCACTGTCACTACTATAAGTGTCTGGTTTATGAAATTCGAAGTAGATTGGTTCTAAATTTTCAGTTTTGGGTGCTGGTTGGTTGTTTTCAAATATTGAGAACGAGTTAAGAAGTTGTATAAGGTAGGTCTTTAGTGTGTCTATGATTCTAATACCCAAATGGTTAAGGGGGATCGTGAAAAGGTTACACGTTCTGACAAACTGCCTTTAATTGTGTTCCTCACATTCTATACAAGGAGTTACCGTGTGTTGCCAACATAAATGTCGTTGCAGGCACTATATGAATCACCTGTATCTTGTTATACGAAGAGCACAGGTGAACTGCTGAAGGGTCTTTTATGAGAACCAGGAAAAAATGAACATAGGGAGGAATTGGCTTTTCAAGATGCAGTTTAAAGCCTAAATAAGGATAATGAGCGAAATTAGCAATTTTGAGAGTTCTCTTTATTGAGTTTTAATGTAAAGGTAGCGTTATAAAAAAAAAAAAACGTTTTGGAGCTGTGAGAAGAATAGGTTTTGAGGGTAAAAAGTTTTGTTAAGAACCTTGTAAGATTATGAAATAGAGAAGATGGTACAGGTTGGCATTGAAAAAGCATAGTAAAACAATCGAATTCTTTATGTATCGTAGAAATTGGAAGGTTAAAAAATGGAAAGGCTCTTTAAATTAGGGTCCTAATGCTGCTGAATTTGTCGAAAGGGAACATGCCTAAAGAATTTTCGCAGAGAGGTTGGCAAAGAATAAGGTTTACGAAAAATGCTTAAAGTATAGTTAGATGAGATTCTCAGTGATGAGAATGGTATGAAAATGGAACTATTTTCCTGATTTTTTCTTTTACTGCACTTGATATTGGCGGAATTGGTTGTTTTAGAAAATGACGGTGAAAGAGTGAAAGGTATCATCCATGTATCTTTTACCGAGAACGGTGTTTGTGAATGTTGAAAGGGGACTTGTGTAAGAAAGATGATTAGTAGTATTTAAAGTAGTTGTTGGCAAGTGTGCTGAGAGGAGATCCTACAGATTAGAAGAGTTGACTGTAGACAAAGTGTCTGATTAAAAAAAGAAATAGTTTGTTGAGGTAGCGAGAGTTAGAAAAGTTACGGGAATCACGATTTTGAGATCTTCAAAAATGTGGATTGGGAATGCAACAATATAGTGAGAAGAATACTCAATGGCTTTCAAAATTGAAGATAATTGGTGTAAAGGGATTGAATTTCAAAAGCAGCAGATTGTAAGTTCATTTTCAGATTGGTGAGATCGGAGGCGTGCCAATTTTGAACTGTAAGAGCGTTTGAAATAACGGTTCATTAATTGCACTAAAAGGGTCCGAAAATGATCCAGAAATTTAAAAATATCTATCTATAATATATATATAATTATATATAATATATATATATTATATTATATATATATGATATATAATATAATATATATATATATATTATATATATATATATATAATTATATATATATCAGAGAGAGAGAGATGAGAGAAGAGGAGAGAGAGAGAGAGAAGAGAGAGAGGAGAGAGAGAGAAGAAGAGAGAGATAACCTCATATTAGTCGTGCCTTAAAGAGAGCTGTTTATTTTTTCCTCTTATTGGGATGAAGAAGACAATTTTATTCCTTTACACTGAAGTACCGCCTAAATTAATCTGAGGTTCTTGTTCAATAGGTAGTAAATCAAACTTAGGTTCTTAAGCAAGCAGGTCTGAAATATCAATCTTATAAAAGTTTTTCAATACGTTAAACGTTTTCATTAATTAGGCATTATTATAATTGTGTTCTTTAATCAATGTTAATCGAGCATGTATGTGCATCATCACTTATACATACTTGGATGCTTGTATATGTATAGCTGACGGTCTATATGTATGATACGCATTTAATATGAATTACTAATTTGATAAAATTTTTCAGCAAAATTCATTAAAAATTTTTAATTTTAAAATTCTTTTTTGAAACGAAAAGAATTAGAAATTTTTTTTGAATTATTTATTAATTTTTTTATTTATTTATTTATTTATTAATTTAATTTTATTTATTGCTTATTCGCATATATGTATTCACTAATTCTGCGAAACCATCAACATAAACTTTTAATGATATATATATATATATATATATATATAATATATTTTAAATATATATATATATTAATACTATATATATATATATTATATATTATATATATATTAACTATATTATATATATATATATCTATACTATTATAATATATATATATTTATATATATTAATATATATAATATATTATATAGTTATATCTATATAATATATAATATAGTATATATTATGAGTAGTTGAAGTAGGATCGAATGTCGAGTAATGATATGGTGGGAATGAAGAGGTGATGCAAGATTTTCCAAAGTAAATAATAAGTAGTAGTATATATTGTTGCTAAAAGGCAATA
>JABUQX010122600.1:22500-28964 GCA_015478945.1 Trachelipus rathkii | reverse complement strand
CATTCTCACCTACACTAAAAATACGCTCGCTCGTGGACTGATGAGGGAGGGCTGATAAATATTTGCTTGCAAGCATTGATAATAATGGAAACCTTGTGCCTTTTTTCTGCCACCACATGAAAGGATTCTCTTCTGTAGGCCATGATTCTCCATGTTTGAATATCGTTTGCTCCTGGATAACGACACTGTCTTCCCATGTTTTTATCGCGATGAGGGTTCCTTGATGTTGTCATAACTCAAGTTGAGATGCTCAATGCCAATACTCCCATGAACTTATCAAGAGTCTAAACATATCCAAAACCTCTTCATCTTCAGTAGGTTTATCTTTGCTGAAAAGCCACCATCGTCATATCAGTGCTGTTGCCAGGGGTTGCTGATAGGCGGCTTCCACTTTTGTGAATCTTTTTTTTTTTTGTCACGCGAGCAAGCTCCTCGGTTATGCTATTTAAATGCAATTCTAGAAGTGGTCACCATCGGAGATCCATTCTTTGTGGGTTTCAGCTAGCGTTAAGGAATTCCTTATTAGAACCTTTTATATATCGAAACTAGATTTATTATTGAATCTTAAAGTTTCTCATAATTCTTCACCCAAAAAGTAAGAAGTATCGACCATATTAACCAATACCGATATCGATACAGATACCAAAAAAATGGCCGATACTGCCGATGCCGATACTATCGGTACATCCCTACTTTAGATCTATACCTCTTATTCCAGACCATTGTTTCACTACTATATATTAACACGGGTAACAACATATCCTCATGCAAAACCCTAGCGCACTCAAGACTTCACATCCAACAAGGATTTAATTGCACCAGCCACCTTCCTACCATTCACAACTTTCCTACTCCATTCACAACTTTCCTACTACATTCTGGATCATCCTTTCCCTTTTCATCCAACATATATTCTAAATATTTAAACTCAGATACTTGTTCCAGTTACTTACCATCTAGCATAACTTCACACTCCTTATCACACCTTACTCTTATCTACATTTTCTTTCAAACTCCTCCTTTTGCACACCCTGCCAAACCCCTTTACCAATCCTCTCAAACTCTCTTCAGATTCATTACACAAAACCAAATCATCCACATACAATAAACATGGCAGGGCACCCTCCACTCACTTCCATTTTCAATCATTCTAACACCTTCTCCTGCCACCCCCACTTCTAATTCTTTCATAAAACCATCCATATACAAAATAAATAACCAAGGAAACATAACACAACCCTGCCTCACTCCGCTATTAATATTAAACCAATCGCTTTCGACTCCATTTATTCTTTCACCCTCTTCACTATCGTCATACATACTTTTGATTCCATTCAGATGCCTACCACCAAGACCTGCCACAGAGCTTCCCTATTAATCCTGTCATTCGCCTGTTGTAAGTCCATAAAACCTAAATACAATTTATTCATTTTCTCATTTTTTCAATCATTTGTTTCAGTGTAAAATTTGATCCACATTCCTCTACCACTTTTAAATGCACCTTGTTCTTTACCAATCAGTCACTCGATGTACTCTTTCAACCAAAATACCAGCATATATCTTTCATACAACACTCATTAAACTAATTCCTCATAGTTTCTACAAGTGAGCAGTATGGTTACCTTTACCCTTATGTAAGGGTACTGTTACTCTTCTCTTCAAGCTCCAGAAATATACCCCCTCCATAAATACTGTTACACAATTTCCACAACCATTCAAACACTATCTCGCCTCCGTTCTGGACCTTTCACTAGTAATTTCCATCTATGACTCGCTCAGATTTACCATCTCTTCCAACTAATCTCTCACTCTACTACTTACTTCTGATTCCCTAAAATATCAGTTTCTTCTTGCACCATCAAAGCCACACACATTCACGTCCAGCCTCTTCATTGATGTTTAAATATTATTCAAGTTTTGAAGTGATCCATCCACACTCTTCTCACATCAGTTACGATCAGTTATGAAAGCACCTTCCCTATTCATTATTCTATGCTGATTCCACTTACTCTCTCATTCTTAACATTTCGCTCTTCTTTCCAGAAAAATCTTCCTATTCCATTGTAAGTACCCATCATTCTTCTTCCAAATTGTTCATTTACCTCATTTTCTCTCTACGTATGCAACTTTGTCTTCATTTTTTCCTCCTTATATAATATCCAAATATCTTTTTTTAGAAACCTCATCATTTGATTTTAGCACATTCAACCAACGCCTCTTTTTTTTTTTTATTTACACCGCTTGCATCACCTCTTCAAATTCCACCATTCACCTGAGATTTTCTGTGCTCTTCTACTTAAGCACAGTGCCACATACTTCCCCTCTTGCACTTATTAGCGACCCCAATGTCCTTCCTTCATTGGTAATTCAGATAATTGTCCAGAACATTGTTTAATGCCTATTTATGCTCCTTTAATGTAACCAATTTAAAGATCACGTGAACAACAATAATTATGAATTATAATGTGCAATCTACAAATACTACTGGTATAAATATTTAAATAAAATTCGCACGTTGTGATCAGTATGTCATGTACTATTATATTTATACGATTATTATATTGTATGTATATTGTAAATATATATATATGTTTAAAGCTAATTAGTTATTTTAATATTATAATAATCATGTGTTTAGAGAATCGTGCTTATTTCAGTATAATTATATTATATATATGAAGCTCCTATAGTTTAATTTATAGACTGGTGTAAATAAAATAAAGCTATAACCTTACTCTTACTCAAAAGCCAATGTATATATAAGTGGTTTTATTAATCATATAATGAGTTTTTGTAACTTTAAATGTTTAATTTAATATTGTTAATTACATGGAACAATATATTTTACGATAATTATTTGTTTTAAGATTTTAAATTTTTACCGATCTGATGTAGTTCAGGGTTTTAACCTATAATTAGTTGTTAGGAATAAAATTTTTAAGTATTAGGTTTCTTTGTTATGTAATACGTTTATTTTCTCTGTATTTATTTTACTGTATTTTTTCAGCCTGTATTTACATTCGGTTTTAGTTTAATGAAAGGTTATTGCAATTGAGAGTGCGAATGCTTGTTGTTGTGTGTGGTTGATCAAATGATTAGATCGAGTAGGGGTGGGGGTAGACGTAAACGGGGGTAGGGGTCTCTCTATCTAATCTGTGGTATCACCTAACCTTTTACTTCTGTCTGAGACCCAGCTAGCCATGGATTCTTTTTTTAATAGCCTTAATATCCCTAACTATAACTAATTTCACAATTTCCGACTTAATGGTAGAGTCTGTGCCTATATTTATAATAACACACCTGTAAAATGTCTCGAAAACGTTGAATTTCCTAACTTGGATTTCCTATTGTTTAGTATCTTTCTTCCTACTACCCCTATTATCTTGTGTTTCTTCTACTGCTCCCCAAACGAAATTTTCCGGTTCATATTCTATCTCTTTCTACTTCTCTTTATCAAACAAATTGTACAAAGAAGCGCTCATGTTGCCAATGCGTGTTTTTTTTTAAGCATATTGCAGAAATGTGAAAATACCGAAATTCCTAACATCCGGATGTATACAACCCAGTGACAAAGTAAGGCCCACTTAAGTGACGGTTATCGCCTACTGTAAGTAAGCATACTATGTTAAGTTTATGTCCCTAGTTACATAGTTTAATACTTTTAATTATTTCTTCAATGCTTCTTCCGGTAATAAGAACCTATAGATGTAGCGCTAGGCGAGCCGAATTGCTCCCACGCATTTCTGGGCCATTGAGTGGCAATTCGGGTCCAGCTTCAATTTTCACGCCATCGCCTAGGAACATCATTACCCAAGTTGTGTGTGTATTTGATTAAAACTAATCTAACCCATTTCATATTTTTAATAACATAATCCCGGTATTACAAAAATTAAACTTTTCCTAAGGAATTGGTATTCGGAAAAAAGTTAATAAAATTCTGAAGTTTGCGTCTTTTTTTATAATTCAGACCACAAAATTCGTGTAAAGAACAACAAAAAATGCCACAAAACCAAAAGTTTAATGAATTTCCTTGGATTCTGTTAAAAGGTTGCTATCTTTTATAACCGGAATATCCAACAGGAATGTAAGCTCAATGTACGGTAGTTGACCCCTGAGTTTTTTTTATCGAATATTTGGGCTGGAATTTTGGACAAAAAATCTAATATAATCATGATTTGACAAAAACGAACGCAAACTCAAGCTCGTTTTAGGCCTATTTTTAAATAAATGGTATTTTTCAATATTATTTTAAGGGAATTGGGTTCGAAAACGTAATCCAAAAATGCTCGGAGTTTTCCTCATTCGTTTTGTCAAACCTCCGAGATTTCGTAAAAAAATGGCTCACTTCAGCCTGTCATAGGAAATCCTTCCTTAATCTGGTTGACCGGTTGCTATTCTTTTTCTATTCTATAATCTACGCAGGAGTAATGCTATATTTCGCACATTATGAAAAATGCATTTTTTACCACGATTTTCGCATCGAGTGGGTACAAAAATAAACGTTACAGCCAGAGTAATAGCCCACGTCTCGCGAACGCCTTCTCAGCAGGATCTTTAGCGCCTAACACGTTCGCCTAAGCACAAACTGCAAATACCCGAAAACAGCCTTAGGCATCTGGCAACATCATCATCAGAGATCCCTTGTCATCCTGCCATGCCTACTTTTGCGTAAGTAGTGAGAGCCTTTCTATCTGCTGTTCAGGAATTTTTCTATTTACAAATTAATGAGGCCTATATGAAAAATTTTGGCATCCATATTGCTGTAAAAGTGGGGTTATTGGTTAATGTAAACATTATATATTTCTATTATCATCTTACTATAAAAGAGTATTAAAAATTTTTAATTTGATGATATTTCAATGTGGAGCCGAAATTGCCCCCACGCAAATCTTTTGAAACCTTTGACCGAAATTGCCCCATGTTACAATTTTTATAAATAAAAGTATATTTCATCTCTTGCCCTGAATGACTCCAACGATTGCATGAAGGTTATGAACTATTTTTAATTACTATATCTTGGTAAATCTACCTATTTTACCAAGGTTTATTTTTGAAGCCTGTATCGACTTCTAGCAATAAGCCTTAAGAATTTACCCGATTTCCGTATATGTGTTCAGGGAAAAAAATCACAAAAATTAAATTTAGACTTAAATTAACAGGTTTCATAAAAAAATTAATTACTAAAAAAATTATTATTGCATATTTTAACATCTTTAAAATATATTTTGCATGTAAAGGCCCCAACTTTTTGGGCCCACATTGGTACTCGGAATTAGCTCGCCACCGTGGCCGAATTGCCACAGTTTACCGGCTTGCCCATAATATAATATAGTATTATATATATAATGACTATATACTATATATATTATTATAATATACTGAGGTGAGTATATATATATAATATAATATTTAACAATTCTATAATACGTAACAAGGGGTCGTTAGCATAACGAGTATATATATGTAAAGAATGATATCTCAATGCTTGTAATTATCATACTATTCATCCAAACTAAGATTTATTTAACTCCATTCAGCCTTAAAGAAGCAATATGGGTTGAAGGCGAAGTATTTAAACAAATGATCTCAACACTAAAAAGGATTCAAAAAAGTGGTAGAAATGGTTTCCATAAAACCTGTTCCAGTTCCCTTATCAAGGTGGCCCTATGACCCGATAGAAAATAACAAGATTCAGCAATATAAGGTAACAGAACAAAGATTGTACAATTTATATGTATAAAAAGAGAGAGAGGGCAGCTTGTTACAATCCTGAACCCTACCAAACCTGCCAGACCATAATGTTAAAAGTTTTTAAGGACAGACTTAAATAATTATTGTAAATGTCAAAAAAAATGATTGATGAATAAATATCCAGGCTTCTAATAAAACAAAATAATTAAACATTATGACTCATCAAGGAAACGCTGAGGAGCCGTATAAGTTAATCTAAAAACCAGTGATTTCAAAAAACCGATAGATGTTTCTTGCGACCTGAGGAAATACCAATCCACATCCAAAATATTCTGATCTTCAGCTTAATTCGGCAAACTCTTGTGTCCCCCAGTGAAGAAGAAGAAAACTTATTTTTTATAATTGAGTAAAAATTTTAAATGATTCTGGGAATGAGAGAAAGCAGGTAGCAGATTTTTGTTTATGCCAAAATCCTTAAAACTACCTGTTATAAAGATCTTGTATTCTATTATTTTGCGGATAGTAAAGAAATCTTGCGTTATTACAACTTGTAATGGTCAATTTAAGAGTCTTTACCAGTTATTAAAGTTAATCATGGAATATCTGTGCTTTTTATATGAGAAAAAAATGGAAAAAAACTTTATCGTTTCTTTTATAAATTCTTTACCAAAATAAATTCTTTCAATGACTCACTAATGATACAAAGGTTCCTTGAAAAAAAAAATCTTTATTGCTTAATCAGATATTATTTTTTATTATTATAAATTATTATT
>JABUQX010122599.1:12500-28865 GCA_015478945.1 Trachelipus rathkii | reverse complement strand
GGGAGTAGATGAATTAAGATGCAAAGATTAAAATGTAGACGAACAAATGATGAATAGTAGATCAATTAATAGTTGATATATTGAGAGTAGATGAATCAAGAATAGATGATTAAAAAATAGACGAATAAATAATTAAATAGTAGATAAACTAATAGTTGATAAATTGAGAGTAGATGATTAGATAGTACATAAATTAAAGTGAACGTACACTCAGAGTATGTGATTAAAATGTAGATGAATAGATGATTAAAGAGTAGATGAATTAATAGTTAATAAATTGAGAGTAGATAAATTAAGAGTAGATAAATTAAGAGTATATGAATTAAGAATATATGATTAAAAGTAGATGAATAATTAATTATTAAATATTAGCTGAATTAATAGTTGACAAATTGAAAGTAGATGATTAGTGAGTAGTTAAATTAAAGAGTAGATATACATAGTAGGGGAAATGCAATATTTTTACTTAAATTAGGCTTAGAGTATGTGATTTGGAATCAAGCTTGTGCGTTGAAGGTTATGGGTTCGAAATAATAATTAATAATTAATAAATAATTTATTAATAATAATTGATAATTAGTAATAAATAATTAATAATAAATAATTAATAATAATTAATTAATTAATAATAATTTTATTCACTTCTTCGCCCTCGAACAGAAAAAGTTATCGCAATTTTTCATTTCAAAAAAAAAAAAATGGGTTTGGAAATTGGACAACGCTGAGCACATAACTCAAAAAATCGAAAAAGTACTTCTGTACTTTTTTATGAAATGGACCTATCTATGAATATTTCAAGTTTGAAGTCATTTCGGAAAAAAATTTGAAAGATATTTTTGAAGAATGTCAAAAACATGAAATTGAAAATTGAAAATTTGAAAGAATGACTACAGACAATAAAAAACACCTGAAATCAACGTTTTAGGAGTGCAGATCAGCCAGATTTTGGTGTTTATATAGTCAAAATCAGCTGAAAATTCCGAATTTTATGTCCATTTTTAGGTGGGGCTGAAAACGGGGACCAGCTTTGAGTGCCACGTCAACTGAAAATGGCTTTGTCTGTCCACAGCACCGACTTTGGGAAACGTCTGTTCGTATCACACTGCCCGATGAAGCCATTCACAGAAATCGTGTACACGCTAGTGTTCTCCATATTGCTGAAAGTTGATCAGCAAGTTTGACTGCCGCTCTATGTACACTCGATGACGGGCACGATGGAGGTGGCGAAGTACCACATAAACTCCATCCGCAATGCCAGCCGGTCTAAATGTTCCAGTTTCACATAGTTGCTGATACGTCCTCGTGAAAACAGACCTATGTGGCAACCGTCTCGTTGAATACCGCATGGCATATGCACGCCGCGCCTCACTTGCATTCCCGTCACACAATCACATACACAGAATCACAATCACTTACACAATATCGGATAACTCCCTGTTGGAATACATGTGGGCATCGAAAACGTATGTAATTATTCATATACAACCGAATATTACGACACGACAACATTAAAACAATGTGAGCGGCGGAGGAGTCACACTTGTATATTGGTAAACCAACCCTGCGATGGGTTATCGCTTGACTCATTGCAGAGGTACAATTTCGTCGGTTACCTTTACCCACACGCCACCTCCATATCTAGCGTCTCGTACGTTAGTTTACTGGTGTCGCAATAATTAACTGACTGGACATGTCATACTGTGAGCTGTATCTACGTAACGAAAATGTAACGAGCAACAGTGCTTTAGAGTAATATCCTCCTGTTTTTCATCAATGTACCCCTATATGAAGTGGTCGCTGTTTCCATTTAGGACCACTTATATATAATATATATATAAATATTATATATATTATATATATATAATATATATATATATATATATATATATATAATATACTATATATGCTATATATATATATTATATATATATATTATATATAATAATATATATATTACATATATATATATATAATAATTAAATATAATATATATATATATATTATATATATATATAATATATATATATATATATATATATATATATATATATATTATATTATACATTATTTTGCCCCTGGCCCACCTTATTGGAGGGGCCACACCGCCTCCAGAAAGCAGCACTTGCTTTGGGCGGTATCCACCAGGTCAAGAATAGAGTTACAGCAAAGTGGTACGAGGAGCGTCGAGGCGGAGGTCCACTCAGAAGGAAGTGCTCCATTTGTGTCGGATATACGACATCTTAGTTGCAGATGGGGATAATAACGTTGTCAACTTTGAATCTGAATCTATATGCATAGGATTTGGTTGGTGGCCTGACCTGCTCGGGGCGAGGTCAATTTGGTTTCTTCTGGACAGTGATTCTTCTGTAGGGGAGATGTTTGGGGATGGTGTGTTTAGTAGATTGTTATTGGGCGATTTTGTAGAATGTGTTAGTTAATTGTGTATGAATGTGAGAGAGCCAAAGACCTATTTGGGGGTGGGGAGGAATGTTGTTTTAGATGTCATTATAAAGTTTGGCTGGTGAGGAGGGGATTTTTAGGTCTGTTGTCGGTGGGGGGGGGTTGAGAATTGGTGCCGATGGATTGGGTTGGATTGAGGTTTCTGGAAAAGATTGTGTCCCTACCATGTTTCAAGTGGGTAGGATGGAAGGATGTGTGTTCTCGTCATGTAAATGCTGGATGGGTGTTGTTTTAGTACATCCAGTGATTATAAAGGCAGTGTTTTGTGTAACTTGCAATTTATTTAAGTTGGATTGTGAAGTGCTGAGGAAAACCATGCGGTGGAGCATAGTTTATATTATTCTGAGGCATAGTTTAGTTAGTTGTTTGTAAGATTGTGGTAAGGTTTGGTTTCTGTCGCTGAAGTTGGTTGGAGAGAGTTCGGGGGTTAATTTCCGTTGCGTTGAGGAAGTAATTGGCGGTGGGGGGGAAATCATATGGCTGTCTAGGTGATCCTAATATTTTGGGGTTTGTAGGGAGGGGGTTGTGTTCAAGTAGACTATTGGGTGGATGAGGATTGGTGCAGCGGCAGTGGTAGGAGAGGGAAGGAGGATTTAAGGGAAGCTTTCATTCTATTGGTGAGTAGCAATTTCTAAAATTGTAGATCTTGGGTGCTGGCGTGCTGTGTTCTACAAGTGGATGTTGGAAATGAGACTGATGTCATCTGCGTAAGTAATTAGTTTGGCGGATTGGTTGGTAGGGGTGGGCAGGTCTTGCTGTAAAGAGATTGAAGAGAATGGAGAGGAGAATGGCGGGCCACAAGTGTGGTCGCCGTTTGTAGTTGAGGAGTGGAAGAGGGTGTTTTTATGGAGACTTTGGCAAGTATCATTGGTAAAGGAAATTGAAAGCACTTTTTTTCATTGTTTCTAGGGGGATTGAAGAATTTTTTGTATAAGGATATATGTGGGGACAGTGTCAAAGATGGATCTGTGTGATGAGGATTGGTTGAAACCATTAATTATGTGTTGTGTGAGGAAGGTGAGGGCTGTCTGTTGTTGAATGATTGCCTTTAAATCCATGTTGAAATTCGGGACGGTGATGTGTGGGGATATTTTTTTTAATCATTAGTTTCTCCAGCAGTTGCTGATGTGGAGAGAAGAGAGATTGGCGAAAGAGAGGAATGCGGGAATTGCGGTCTTTTTAGGTTTCAAATGGATAATGAATGCTTGTTTCAATTTTGGGATAATGAATGCTTGTTTCCAGATTTGTTAAAGATTTCTGTGATGAAGAGAATTGCTTTTCCTCCTAGGTGTTTCAGGTGGAAGTTTGAGATTGAGTCTGGTCCTGTTGCTGGTGAATTTTTAAGGGTTTTGATTGTCTCTGATATCATGTTGGTTGTAAAAGGAGGTGGAGGGTTGTGATCTGAGGGAAGTTTTTTGAGTTGTTTTTTTGTTAACCTATTAATGGGGAGAGTTGGTTTACGGGAGATATTAGCGTAGTGTTTTGCGAGGCTGTCTGCTTGTTTTGAGGAAGGGAGGGAGTTGTTGGGCAAGGATGGGGATTCGTGTGAGGAAGGGGGGTTGTTTTGTGAGTTGTTTAGTCTTTTGATAACCTGCCAGGTTTTCTTATTATCTATGTGTGAGATGTTGTTTTGTAGGTATTCTGTAAACTTGTTAGTAGTGTTTTGACTGATTTCGGGGGATAGTTTGGGATTGTATGATATACTATAATATATATTAATACTATATATATATATATATATATATATACTATATATATATATAATATTAGTATATATATATATTATATATATATGTATATATTTATGTATGTGTTTTATGTTATATATATATATATATATATATATATATATATATATATATACTTATATATATATATATATATATATATAATATAATATATATATAATATATATATATATATGTATAATATATATATATATATATATATATATATAAAAAAAATATATTTTTTATATAAATAATAATATATATATATATATATATATATAGATATACTATTATAATAATATAATATATAATATATATATATATATATATATATGATATATATATATAATATATATATATATATATATAGATATAGATAATAGTTTAGTATATAAAAGTTAATATTAATTAAGCCATTTTAAATGAAAAGGTCCTTAATTTTTTTCTAAATGAAAAAGATAAAATATATTTTTTTGCGTTGATGTATCCAATGTCGTGCCAGTCATTGACATTCATTTTAGAAGTCTATTCATAAAACCTTTTTGACCTTTCTTATTCAAGAAATTCTCTTCCTTCTGTTGATAATTTACGCGAACGTTGGCTGGTATGTATGTTATGATATTCAAAAGTTGGTGTGGCATGTGTAAGTCAAGCTCGTAATCGGCCTTTAAAAAGACTGATCATCCATTATGACAAGAAGTAATTTTTTTTTTTCATTTATATTATAGTTTTACAAATAGATATATTCAGTTTAACTAAACTGAAGAAAGAGTAACGAAGCTAATTATTATTAATTATTTTTTTTTGGAAAACAATGAAAAAATATTGTTTATACACTCATTTTTATAAGCGTATATTATTGCCCGAGACTTCAATCAAAAATTTCTTTCTTGAGCATATTCTATTGTCATTTTGGTTCGGTCTGTAATCTTTATTTTTTATTTTTTTATATTTTATATTTCTCTTGTCATGAAGGTTTCAAGGCGTTCATTCTCATGTCAACAGAAAGTTCATTAAATACACTTCTTATGTCCCATTAAAAAATTCTTTGAAATTAATGATCTTACTTTCCAGGCAGTTTATATATCAAAATGAGCAGCTTGGTCGTAACAAATAGATATGAGGATTAGATATACAAAATGAAACTGTCAACCAAACTATGAATTTTATGAACATAAATAATTTTTGAGAATCAATTTGTATGTGTAAAATACATATTTATAAACACACCAATATATATATATATACATATATATAATATTATATCTATATTAATATATAATATATATATATATATATATAATATATATATATATATATATATATATATAATATATATATACTATATAATATATATAATATATATATAAGTTTTAGTGTGCTTTAGAAGTGGATAGGATAGTTAATCGGAGCTCCAATGGGCTGTGTGTAGTTTATATTGTTTTGGTTATTTTTTTCTAATTAAGTGTGTTTTGTATACAAGGACGCAATTTAAGTGTTTTAACTATTATGGTTTTATAATATGTGAAGAATCTGATGTAACCTTATAAAATAAGTTATTCGTTTTAATTTTTGATTCTGAAGCTTTTTTATTATGTTAGATACTTATAGTTAGTTTTTAGGATTGCGACAGTTGAAAGCAATACGTAGTTTAGCTAGTACTATTTTATGTTTTTATTTTTTATTTATGTTGAATATCCATTATTATAATTTAAAGTTTAGCTTCCACTTTTTATTGATCAATAGTTTTTTTTGTATGCCATTCTTGAGAGTGTGTGAGCAATTTTAGATACTTTACTTAAAAATATTAGGTTTTAGAGTTTTAAAATTTATTTAAGGCTTACGAATAACTTTATCCTCATTCTCCTTTGGGTTTTGTCTGTTTGTTTCTGTTCTTTTGTTCTTTTTTGTTGTTGTGATTGTGTGTGCGTGTATGATGGCGGATTTTGCGCAGGCGCGGGCTTTCATTGTGACTTTACCAAAACATCCGTGGCTTGCGACTCTTAACTTTTGCATCTGGAATACGTTATTTAACTAACCCTAATCTTTGCTCTTATCTGAGACCCAGATAATTAAAGAATTCATCCTCTAACTCGTTTAATATATTCCAACTATAACTTATTCATAATTTCCGTCTGAAGTGTGGAGTATGTGTCTGTGTAAACATAAACACTCCTGTTAAACACGTCTCGAGAATCTTGAATCTTCCCCTAACTTCGATGTTCTGTGGCTTAAAAATCTTTCTTCCTTCTACTAAAATAATCTTGTGCTTCTGCTACTTTTCTCCTAACCAGAAACAGATTTTCAGCCTTTTTTGATTACCTTACTGCTTCTCACGAGACTGTATATCTTCTCATCCAAATATACTTGAGGTCCTCTACTTTAAGAGATTTTCAATGTACAAACCACTGAATGGTGGGTCCTCTCATACTTGAGTTAGGTGGGAGGAAAGACGAATCATCAGTATTCTAACGATCTGGAGGCAACTAATTAAAGAGACCATACACACATTACCGATCCTCCCAACCAATTGCTTGAACACTCTTGACCTTTGTTTCACCACAGTCTTCTCTCTATAACTAACACCTTCTCTCCTATCCGGTAAATCTGATGCACAATCTTATATCTCTTAATTTTAATACTTTCTCTCCAACAGCTCCATCCTGCCGTATGCTTTTTTCCTGGCACTTTAATCGGGCTGACTGCGGCGGGCATTTGCGTTGCTTTTTTCTTTACGCGGCTTAACTATAATTTAGCGTGACTGCTTTGACTCTGAAGAGCTTCAGCTTCTGCCGATAAAATGTGGCAGCTGTAATCGTTGATGGAATGAACAGGTTCATTTCCTTCTTGGACTAAATCTTTTTTCTCCTCAAATCCTGGTTCGATCGTGCTTGTTTCTGGCCATCAGGCCAGAGACAGTGCGTATCGGGTGTGGAAAAAATTCTCCATTCTCCTATCACTCTCTAATTTATCATTCAGCTAGGAAAATCGTTGCAGGGATTACTCTTCGACGAGCCAAAAGGACTTTCATTAAAACGAAAGCTGCGCTGACCTTCCTTGGCTCTCCTACTTGACAAAATCTTTGGCTCTTGCTAAAAACATCTCTAACAACTTCTCGTAAATCATCTTTCCTCCTCTTTTCGCTCTGATGTTTCTGTTGCTAATACTCAACTGAAAAGGCCAATCTCTTCGGCCTCCTATTTTCCTCTAACTCAACCCTGGACAATTCTGGCATTCCTTTTCTTCCTCCTTCTCCTCTCAGGTGTCCTATGCCTTCCTGTAAATTACATTGATCGGGTGCACGGGCTTCTGAAATCTATGAACGCAAGGAAAGGCGGGTGGCCCGGATGGCATTCCTCTCGAGTTTTGAGGGAGTGGGCTTCCGTGCTGACCCCGCCCGTCGTTCAACTATATTCTCTATGCCTCGATTACTAGCACTTTCCCTCGGTGTTGGAAAAATGCGCACATGTCCAACCTATCCGAAAAAAGGAAGCTGCTCATGATCCTTCTAACTATCGCCCATAGCTCTCACTTGTATTCTATATCTAAGATCATTGAAACCCTTCTCAACTCTCACTTCTTAGACCATTCTGCGAATCTGATTCCCTTCTTTCCGATCGCCAGTATGGCTTTCGCCGCTCGAGGTATTGGCGATTAACTTTCCTATTTAACAGATTTATGTTTTCCGCCCTTAGGAACTTACGGGGAGACTTGGTGGTGGCCTTGACATATCCAAAGCATTTGACAGGGTATGGCACGCGTCACTGCTTCTCCAAGCTCCCCTCCTTTGGTTTCCTCCTTCTTTTTGCTCTACTTATATCTAGCTTCTTTTCAAATCACTTTCAATATCGAGCTGCTGTTGATGGGGGGACCTCTTCTTCTTTTTCTGTCAATAGTGGTGTTCCTCAGGTTCTGTCTTATCTCCCTACTTTATTCTTACTTTTCATTAATGATCTTACTCACCTGCACATCTAACTAACTCTATCCACTGATGACTCGACCCTTCCTTCTTCAACTAATTTCAATTTCGCTCCCTCTTTTACTTCTAGAATTGCTCCTCAACTCTTCACCTTTCCGATCTATTCTCGCGATCTGACAGAATTCCGGGTGTCGTCTCAACTTGTAAAATTTAATTGTTTAAAAATCCCAACTTCTACAATTCTCCCTCTCTAAGACAACCTAAGTCTATCTCTTTCGACGTATTCTCTCGTTCTTCTCCTGTGACAATAATAAACATTCTTTTGGCCTTAACATAACAAAAAAATGTCTCTGGAAACCTCACATCACAACGGTTGCTAGGCGGCCTCAAAGAAACTGGGAGTTCTGTTTAGACGCGAGACTTTTTATC
Source organism: Trachelipus rathkii (assembly GCA_015478945.1). NCBI lineage: Eukaryota > Metazoa > Arthropoda > Malacostraca > Isopoda > Trachelipodidae > Trachelipus > Trachelipus rathkii. The sequence goes on along the minus strand of JABUQX010122599.1, from coordinate 20,327 downwards.
CTTTCTCAGTGCCCAGCTATTACAAGGGTTTCTCATTCCGTCCTTGTAGTGAGTACTACTCTCACTAATTTCTGGGAGGGGCTCTGTTTCACCCGGCTTTTTTCGATAGGGTCGAGTCAAAAGCCAAAAGGCCTTATAAACTGTCCTGTACTTTCAGTTCACTTGACCCTCTATCTTGCGAGGCGATGTTCGTGCTTTATCTCTTTTCTAAGGTACCCCGTAGCGGCAAGTTGTCGAGGGAACTTCCACTCGCGTCCACACCTTTACGACGCCACGAAGCACAAGGGTTCTGTGTCGGCACACGAGTTTGTGTCGATATTAGTAACTCCAGACTTGTTCGCTGCGGTGTTTCCCTTCTCTCCTGCCACCTCTGTTCTGTGGAATTCTCTTCCATCTTCTGTGTTTCCAGCTAATGTTAATTCTCCCTCACTTTAAAGCCTGCGATGTGCTCATCTGCGTAATTTGCTCTAGTGGATGAAATTTGAGGCGTTCAACACCCCCTCCTTGAGTGGGGCTCTGCCCGTGAGCGGCGGTGACAAATGTAAAAAAAAATAATAGAAATCATATAGTATATATAGTAATATATTAATATATATATATATATATATAACGGACCGAAACGCCACAGGCGGGTAGAGCTGCAACCAGTACGATACCCACTGCATATATATATTATATAATATATATATATATATATCATATATATATTAATATATATATATATACATATTAAAACAGTTCAACACTCAACCAAACCACTACAATAATGTCCAAAACTGTATCCAGTCCGGAAAGCGATATCCCCAGCTTTCTACTCACCAGTCAAATCTAACTCGTCTAGCCCAGAGCAATCTGGACCATTTCAACTCTGGATGATCAGATAGACGTGGCAGGTTCGGTGCCGGGGTATATGATGCGATATGGCTGCTCTGGGGTGTTCAGTGGTGAGAAAGTAAGTAAGTAAGTACATATATATATATATATATATATATACTGTACTATAATATAATATTATATATATATATTATATATCTATATAGTATATATTAAATATTAATATATATTACACATATATAAATAGATATATATATATATAAATATCATATATATATGATATATATAATATTATATATATATACTATATAAATATATAATTATATATATATATATATATAATATAATATTATATATATATATATAATATATAATATATATATTTTATATGTATAGTTGCTGACTGTCGTTTGAAATGGAGATCTGTGCGAGTATAATTGATGGAGAACTGGGGCTTGGAAGCAAATATGAAAACAACCGTTGATTCAGTGCCCCAATAGAAATTCGAAACCATATATCAGAGGTTAAGCCTGATTTCCAGACAGAGGCTAATTGGTATGTTCTCGAAGACTCTTTGCAAATAAAAGAAGTAGATGAAAGGAGCTGAAAGGTGATGAAGTAATAGGGAGAGGTCATTATTGAAAAGTTGAAAGACGAGTTTGGAGATAGAACAGACTCCGAGAACACCACCATTTATAGAATTAAAGGAATGAACTGTAGTCCTCTCTACAATAACATGCAAGATCGACACAAATGGAATTCATAGAATTCCGGCCCAGAAAAGGAAATCAGATCGAGAAACGACCGGAAAGGAAATCAAAGAGAACGACCGGAAAGGAAATCAGAGAGAACGACCGGAAAGGAAATCAGAGAGAACGACCGGAAAGGAAATCAGAGAGAACGACCGGAAAGGAAATCAGAGAGAACGACCGGAGAGGAAATCAGAGAGAAGGTCACAGAGAGAAGGATAGAGACCGAAGGAGAGAAGTTTGAAAATCAGAGCTTTGTGCCGGACTTTAGCGAAGGCAGGCATCCAATATTTCTAGGGCCACAGCGAAAGATTCACCGAAATGGCAAAAAAAACAGAAAGAAGAGAAAGGAAATCACCATTAGAGCCTTACTAACGACAGATATACTATAAGATAAGAGAGATAAGATTGGAAAGATTTAGATTTTTCAAAATTTTCTTGTCAAGGATAAATTCGAAAACTTTAGAAAGAAAAAATGTTAATGTGATAGGACGATATTTTGAGGGTTTAGTTCAGTCAACTTTTTTCAGAACACGCTGAATGAGTGCACGTTTCCAAGAAGAAGAAGAAGAAGGGGAAGGTGAAATAGAAAAACAGAGACAGAATAGTCTACCAAGGTCAGGGTACAAGGCTCCGGATATCTAGAAGTTATGAAAACCTCAGGAGCGAATACCATCAGGACTGTAAGTCTTAATTGTTAAGTTCAGAGAGAACAGAAATAACAAATATAGAAGAAATTACACAGACAGGTGGAAAAGAAGGGATTGCTCCGGAATCCTCTAAGGTGGAATTAAAAGCAAAATTTTGAAAGAAGAGTTCAGCTTTAACAGAATGCATAGCGACATTTGTGCCGTCGGAAGATACTAGAGGGGGAAAAGAAGAAGAAGCAAAGTTGGAGTTGACATTCTTTGCAAAATGTTAGAAAGAGCATTATTATATTTCCTACGGGGTGAAATAGTTGACTCTAGTACTACAAAAAATTATTTTTGCACGATTCCGAGATGAAACATAAGTTGCATGAGTTTCCGGAGTTTGAATACGCCATTAATTCCTGAAGGTAGCCCGTCCATGTGGAAACACATGCAGAACAAAACAATAGTTAAACGAGTTGTTAGCCTTAGTTGAAGGAAAGAATATGAACTGTATGCCTCCATGTCAATGTGCTCTGCACATTCTGGGAGATCCCTCTCACCGAAGCAGTAATCGTGCCATGGGAAATCAAAGAAACACGACCATAGGTCTAAACAGTTTGCGTCACCGAAGACCAAAAACGTTTCCTCACCGTTGGAAGGAACCCAAAAGGGTGAGAGTTTACCCCAGAATAAGGAGAAAGAATTGAAGTTAAGAAAGTGTCTAGAACGCTGGGTTCATCTCCAAGATGATAAAAAACTGATGAGGTCATTCTGGATTGAAAAGTGGCAGGCAAGTTCACCAGATGTATCATGGAGGTACAGGAAAGTCATTGGCGGTGGTGAACGTTGAAAGCACCAAGTATAATGATTTAAGAGAAAGATGAAGAAGAAAGAGATTGTTCTAATTTTGAGTTTAAATAGCAGAAGAATTTTGGATAGTCAGTTAAGAAAATATATATATAGATACCCTATATTATATATTATACTATAATATATATATATATATATTAACATATAATATATATATATATATATACATATATATATATATAACTATATATATATATAATATATATATTATACTATATAGATACAGAAAGGTGAATTTAGAAGTAGGTTAGCCATAAGGTATAAAATTGGGAAGACTCCAAATCAGAAACAACAGAACAAATAACGCCTTTTTGCACATATGAACGACAGCCGCCTTTGACTGAAAATTTATAATAGAGACAGTAAGAAGGAACAGAGTAGAGTTTGTTGTCGGCACGATAAAAAAACTGAATTTCGGTTAAGAATATGAGATGAGGCTTAGGAGGACGAATTGTGTTCAAGAAAAGGGAAATTGGAGTAAAGGCTCGAAGGTTACACAAAATTATAAAGAAAATCGTTCATTCAGGACAACCGCGAAAAGTGACGGCACCAACCCAATCACTGGAGGCCATCAACTCCCAAGTGTTGATTGGGGTGGGACGGACGAAGAACTATTTGGAAACCAACCGTCTTGGTTTCTCCGATACTGGTCGTGCTGATGATATTTTTGGATTTATTTGTTTTTAAATTTTTTTTTCCTGTAATTGTTCTTATAAATATGAGCCTACTCCCAGTTATATATATATATAATATATATATATATAATATATACTATATATATATAATATATATAGTATATATATATATATATATATATATATATAATATATAAATATATATATATAATATATATATATAATATATTTATATATATATATATATATAATATATATATATATATATTATATAATATAATATATATATATATATATATATATATATATATATATATATATTAAATATAATATATATATATATACTATATATATAAATACATATTATATTATATAATATATATAATATATATAATCATATATACTTTAAATATTTTAATATTTAATTTTAAAAATAAAATTATATTTTTTTAATATATATATTATATATTAATAGATATATATTATATATAGATATATATATATACTATATAATATATATATATATACATATATATATTATATATATATATATATATATATAGTTATATATATATATAATAATATATATATATATATAGTAGTATACTTAAGAATTGCGACCTTCTTATCTAACCAATGCTGGGATTGCGATCCTGGCCCTGCCAAGATGAGCGTGCAAGTGTTTGACAACTCACGGCGAGACAAAAGAAGAATCCGAGAATACTTTTACTGTCCAGAGCAGAGCATTACTACGTATTCCTCCCGCTCGCAGTTTTGGCCCTACGCCCGAGTGCGAGCGGGAGGAATACGTAGTAAGCTCTGCTTTGGACAGTAGAAGTATCTCAGATTCTTCTTTGTCTTGTCGTTGGCGTTTAGTGGTCGAAAACACTTGCACGCTCATCTGCAAGGGTCCAGAATCGAAATCCCAGGTTATGGGGAAAACAAAAAAAAAAAAAAAAAAAAAAATACCCAGGGTTTTTTTTTACAAATACAAATTTGAGCAGAGATATTGCATTTCTCTTGTACCAAAAATTGACCCCTCAGTCATTGGTATTATTATTACTACGTATTCCTCCCGCTTGCAATTTTGGCCCTACGCAGCAGTGCGAGCTGGAGGAATTACGTAGTGATGCTCTGCTTGGACAGTAGACAATATTTTGCGGATTCTTTCTTTGTCGTCGTGTGGCGTAGTGGTCAAAACACTTAACGCTCATGCTGCCAGGGTCCAGATCGAATAACAGAATGGCGCGAAAATACATCAGGGGAGTATTTTAACAAATACAAATTTGTTGCAGGTATTATTCTCTTTGGTTATTAAGGTTTTTAATTATATAAATATATTATATAATATATAATATATAGAATATATATATATATATATATATATAATATATATATATATATATATATATTTCTAATATATTAATATAATACTATTATATACATATACTAACTATATATATCATACGTATAAGTAATATTATATATATATATATATATATATAACTAAATATATATTATATATTATGATATATATATCATATAATTATATTATATCACTATAATAATATATATCTTATATATATATATATATATATATATATTTATAAGATGATGACTCCGTTTATAGGGGGGGAAATTTTTCGATAAGAAAAACAACGAATTTCGAGTATTTTCTTTACTGTGGCAATTTCTATTATTAGCGTTATTTGCATTTTTATTATTATTATTATTAAATAATTATTATTATTATTATTATTATTATTATTATTATTATTATTATTATTATTATTATTATTATTATTATTATTATTATTATTATTATTATTATTGTTATTATTATTATTCCATTATTATCATAGCTGGGCATGCCGCAACGATTTTCGGCTATTCGGCTAATCGGCTACGCCGCACTATCAATTCTTATAGCCGTAGTCGTAGCCGAAATTTTTTTTTAAATAGTCGGACAAGCCAACGACGCACTGCATTTTTCCGCGGCTATCGTTTCGGCTATGGAATTTTTTTAAATTAATTAAGTGAACCCTAACTCCGTTCTCCCTGATGACAAGTCACTTTCGAAAACGGGTTTTATATTGGTATGAAAAAGGCGTGGCATTGTAGTGATAAGTGTGTAATAATATTTTCAGTCTTAGTTCTATACTAATACGAATAAGATGTGTCAAAAGCTAAAAGAAGAAAAGTGCAACCTGTTTTAAACACGCAGTTTTATTCAAAATTCCTTTGTGATGTTCTTGTCATGTTATTATTTTATTAATTAGGTATTATTATTATTATGTTACTAAGTAATTAAGTAATAATTATTATAATTACTAATTTACTGATTAGTAGTTACTAGTTACTAAGTAATTAATTACTAGTAAAATATATATATAACAATTAATAATATATTAATATATAATATATATTATATATATATATATATATATATATATATATTATATATATATATATATATATATATATATATATTATATATGATATATAATATATATATATCATTATATAGTAATTAATTCGATTTATTAATTTATTCCAGATACTGAAATTTAATTAAATAATTTGTATAAAGTATAAACATAAAATTATTAAAATAATTAAATACATGGATAAGTTTGTGACTAGGACCAGAGGTGTTTCTGGAGACAGTTCAGCCGCTGCCAGTAGTAGCTTAAGGAGCAGCTCTCCCATTTTAAATGAGAGCTGTGACATGGACAGCCAAAGATCTCTTACTGATCCTGTCACTGTAACCCTTGATTGTGAGGAGACGAGGGATCCTGGAAACCAAGGCCAAGAGGGCAACGAGGATGCCGTCAAAGAGTTGAAAAGCTATTTGCTCACTCTTGAGAGGTAAGAAACTCGCCTCCATGCTATAGTAAAGACTAAAGACTAAAGACTAAAGAGCATAGTAAAGAGTAAAGACTATAAAGTAACCAAATTAAATCTTTAAATAAAATCTAGTAAATTAACTTTTTTTGAATTTTTTCATGATTGAACATTTAAATATGAAATTACAATAGTCAAATTCAAAAAAATTAAAAACTTCTATTTATTTCAGTTTCTTCATCTTTGAAAAATTTTTGAGGACTGATGAGAAAGTTGATGGGGTGTCTCTTAGGAAGATTCACACTGGTGTTGCCAAGTGTAAACATCCTGCCTGCAAAGGGAAGAAGGGGCTTTCCTACAGCACCCAGACAAGGTCCCACCTCAAGCAGCATTACAAGCATGTAAGTTTAAATAATTATTAATTAAATAATTTAGATAAGATCACAACAACTAACTGGTGTTGCTAGTTAATTAGTTATCAAGATTTAAACACTCTTGTATAAAGTCTTGATACTTTATACAAATGTTATCAAAGAAAATTAAAAAATTTGTAATTAAAGTTTGTATTATTTTTATATACCAGATGCACAATGACCTTCTCCCTCACCTCTCTGCAGCCATTGAAGGGCTTAGCAAGCGCGGTCGCTCCAGTTCAAGGGAGAGTGAGTCTCGCAAGCGTCAGATGTCTCTGGATGAGAGCTTCAGGTCAAAGTTCAGCCAGCAGAGAGCAAGACAAGGTTACACCAGGTGAAAAAATTCAGAAACATAATATTAGTTATTTTAATTGAACTCAATTTTTTTTAAATAGGTATATGAGCGACTTAGCGTCTTCACGTTTTAAAAATATTTTTATTAAAAATTTAAAATATATTGATTTATTAACTTAATTACTTTTTCATCATTAGGTGGTTCATTCATTCAATGATGCCACTGGATTTAGCTGATGATCCTTACACGAAGGAGATGTTTTACCTCATTAATCCCGAGTTTCATCCCACCTCAAGGAGGACTTTGAGCAGGGATATTGAAAAGCTGATGCAAAAGGGGAAGACTCGACTGATAAACAACCTCTTCCACCAGAAGTGGGTGGCCACTACAGCCGACAGTTGGACCGCCCACAATAGGTCCTTCTTGGGAATGACAGTCCACTGGATTGACAGGGTCAACCTCAAAAGGTGCCATGCAACTTTGGCGGTCAGGGAGGTGAAGGTAAGAAAATTAAAAAGTTAAATTTTGTCATTTTATACCTTAGTCTCATAACCA
>JABUQX010122599.1:0-5000 GCA_015478945.1 Trachelipus rathkii | reverse complement strand
CGAAAGAATGCTTAGGGTGATCTGAAGACTGATTTGGGATATAACAAGGTGCTTTTAGAATTACGAGGATGTGTGGATCAAAAATCTTTACCACCAGAAACAACGTCAATGAATATCGGAAAAGTTAGAGAACAAGAATAATAAATTTTATGTTAGGTTTTTAAGGAATTTACAAGCAGGCGCTATGATATCGAATTAATAGAAAGCTCTATGACAGGTTTTATGATATATGGTGTTGGTGTAGGTAGGCTTCGAATGGAATCAAAAGTATGTATGACGATAGTGTAGCGTGTATGGAGTTGGTTAAAGTGATTGTTTTAATATTAATAGCGGAGTTGAGGCCGGGATGTCATGTCTTCTTGGTTTTTCCTAATTTGATCTAAGGGATGCGGGTTATGAAAAATTAGAGTGCTGGGGCGTGGTGAAGGATGGCTTTTAGAATGATAGCGGGATATGAACAGACAGGGGAGGTGCCCTGCCCTCCTTCTATGCGGATGAATTCGTTCGTGATGTGGCAAATCTGAGAGAGTTTGAAAGGATTGGTAGAGAGATTCGGCACGGTGTGGTAAAAAGCGCAGTTTGAAGGTCAACCGATAGATAACAAGTAAGGTCCTATAGGTTGGGGAGCAAGGCACTCCTCAGGTGTGAACCATTCGGTTAGATGGTGAGCAGTTGGCACACACGTGTCTGAGTTAAATATTTAGGATATGTGGAATGAAAAGGGAACGGATGACTGCAGAGTGTAGTAGGAAGTTGTGAATGGCAGAAAGCGTGGCCTGTGCAATAAATCGTGGTGATGTAATAGGGGCTAAAGCCATGAATCGCTAAAGTAGAGCATTGAGATACGAAGACTTAACAGGCAATTGAACACTTCATAGTCCTAGAAGCAATCAATAAATTGCCTAGATCACCTCTAAATAATTGTCATAGTCAAAAGCTAAAAGAACGGAGTAACTGAGTAACGGCACTTCGTTACCTTTCCTTTCAAAGAAACGGAATCGATAACGGAGCTACTTTTTCCGAGTAACGGGGTAACGATAACGGAACTACTTTTTTGAAGTAACGATGCTACCTTCTGTATGTGATATATATATATAATATATATATATATATATATTATAATATAAATATATTATATTATATATATATATATATATATACTAATATATATATATATATATATTATATATATATATATAATATATAATATATATATGATATTATATATATATATAGTATATATAATATATAATATATTATATATATATACTATATTATATATACTATACTATATATATATATATATATATATATATACTATATATATAAATACTATATATATATATAATATATATAAGTAATATATATAAGTATATATAAGTATATAAGAATAGGGTCTCAAGTACAATACTTGTACTTGGACTTGGACTTAAGTACAATTTTTTGGGAAAGTACTTGTACTTTGTACTTGCAGTTTTCTAAAATCCATGTACTGTATTGTGACTTGTACTTGCACCTCTTGTACTTGAAAATTTACAAAAGTACTTGCAAGTACTTTTTGGCATTTTTAATTTGCCAATATTTTTTGTTTATTCATTTTCCTACCTATTGATATTATATATTTTCTATTGAATTCTACAATAAACTTTTTCGACTCATTTTACCGGAATAAAAGCTCAATTTCTCTACTATTACTTATTCTATATAATAATGGTATTAATTTATAAAGTAGATGGTTATACGAACATAAACAGTATAAAATTTTATATAATATATATAATATAAATATTTGTATATATATTTATACCTATATTTTAAATTATTAGCCCTTAATAATTATCTGTACCTTTAATTTCGTAATACCTGACGATTAAAATTAAAATTAAAAAGTAGGACACCTAATTACTAGTCTATTAAACTAGTAGGTAAAAAAGATACATAAATAAATATACATGTGATCAAAATCATTATGAACAAGCTAAAATTAAATACTCTTATGAATGTCAATTCTATAATATATACACGAAAAAATATAAACAACAAACACAACCAACAGAGATATTTTATACAAATTAAGCAACATGTCTACATATAACACAACCTAACACATACTCGGCTAAAGAAAATTACTTTCTTTTCATCAATTAAGTTATTCAAAGAGCTGCACAATAAGCTAAGTGCGAGTAGATCGTGAATAAATTGTTTAGAGGACCATACGCTATAAACTATTATATAAGAGATATTAAATTCTTACATAATAGGTGTATCTACTATCCTACGAGTCACTTTGCACATATTCAGGAGTAACATATGTTGACACAGCACAGGTCAACCATCTATTATGATGAAAAAACAGGACTTTATCAATGAGTTACAATATAATGTGTGGGTATAAACGGAAGTTTGATCTGACATATATATGTGTAAACACAAAAGTCTTCAAAGAAGTTTTAGTAATAAAATGTGAGCGTGTATAACTTTTACGTATTCATATATCAACCTATAATTATTAAGCGTTCACGGTTATTGAGGTAAGCTAAAATAATATATATACAAGATTAATATCTAACTAACATAATAGAATCTGTTCAGTTTGTGCAATAATCATATAATTCCAAAATCGTTATTTAATTTTAATTGTCCTTACTACCGAAAACAAAAAATAAGTAAGCCTTATTTATGGTACTAATAAGTATAGGGAATGATTATAAATTTAGTATCTAAGACTCTTGAAGTTCTAAAATTGAAATATATACCTTTTAATATGCTCTAAGATTATACGTGTGGAAATGTATCGTATTGCTATCCTAATGTAAGTTGTGAGCATATCGCTCAGTTCACTCAGCAGCTTGTAATGTATTGAAATATATCATTACTGAATAATACTATATACTGAAGCATAAATATAGTGATAATAAGTAGTAAGTGTTTAACTTTAAAATTTAAAATATTATTCACCTAAATTTGGTTTATCACTCGTAAATAATCTAAATCTTATATTTATAAACATGTGAGTATTATATATATGTAAAGTTTGTATTTAATCTAACTGCCTACACTGTCACGTGATTATCGAATATTCGTAATTCATTATTTCATCTAGAATCAATATATTCTACCATCTGTAATTATACATAAAAATATACATCCTTAGTGAGCTGTTAGATATTTAGCCTGTAGATATTGTCTTTAAATTTTTGCTGAAAGTAATTTTCGAAAAGAGTCAATAATAAATTCTGGAAACCCATTCTTCATAATAATGTTATCAGGAAATCAAGTTCTTTTGTAAATTAACATAGATTACGAAATTTTGTATCCCTTGTCAAAAAGATTTTTAATTTAAGTGATTTAAAAATATGAGGGAATGAATAAAGAATTAAATAATTATGTGTTGTCATCCTAGTAAAAGTATTATAATAGGCTAAGTATATAGTATGGTGATAATTGATATGATTATTGTAAGTATATATTATGTAATCATAAAACGTATATTATATGGTGAGAGGTGAATATATATATGTTTATTCCGAGGGATATATTGGGAGGAGTAGCATAATAATATACCCTTATATAAGTAGTTATAGATTGGAGTGAGGATATATAAGGTATATCTGTAGGTATATATATTTATAGGAATTAGGTTCACTGTAAGTTTGTAGAGAATGAATATATTGCTTGTATTATTGTACGAATAGCTTTGTCGTATATATTGAAATGACTGAAGATATATATATATATATCGATTGGTGAATGAAACAAATAATGAGTGGCGTTTTAAGTATATGGTAGTAAGAATTTATGTGGATCCAATTACTTATTACATATATGAAACAAATGATTGTATAGGAAAGAGGGAAGAAAAGAATTAAAATTGATATTTAGGTTTTATATGTGAATATTTGCAACAGGTGTACGATAGGAGATTAAATCCGCGTCTTAATGATATAGGTGAGTGTATTATAGTCATATATATATAGTTTAGTGGTAATGAGTGACTTCATGATATTAGGAATCTCAAAATAAGTATTGTATGACGATATATTAGATAAGTGACGGTGTGAAAGAATAAATTAAGTACGTCGAAATAATGATAGGTATTTATAATATATAAAGCAAGTGAGGCAGGATGTGTTATGTTCATCGCTTTGTTAATTCTCAATTGTTATATTGATTAAGTTAGTAGGTTATGAAAGAATTATAGAGGTGTTATACTGGAGGCAGGTATAGATGGTGTTAGATATCATGACAGAGAGATAGATTGAGTTGAAGGGCTGCTACCTTAATACCTATTATAAAGCGGTAATTGATTGGTTTTGTGTGGCGAATCTTGCAAGAGAGTTTGAGAGGATGTAGACGAGATTTGGTAGCGGTATGTGATGTATTATAAAAGGTGAAGGTAGTATTTGAGAAAGTTAAACATTAGACAAGTGAAGTAAGGTTATGGTTGTGTATGATGATACAGACAGTCCTCTAGTGAGTTGATTATATCGATTGCAGCAATGGATGTCGATGTATTCAGCACTCGCGCGAGAGAGAGGTGTCGAGTGCGATGCGTGTAAAATATTCTAATATTGACAGAGAGTGAGTGTTTTTGTATGATGTAAAACAATCCTGGCAAAGCTGGATGCAGAGATAGTCTGAGTAGAAAGTTGTATAGACGAGTGGGGCAAGGTAAGGTAAGTGGCTGGTGGCAATTAAATCGTTGACGTGGATTAAAGGGAAGAGTAAGTCTTGAATGCACTAGGGGATTCTTATGATGGAGGGAGTTGTACCTGCGTGTTAATGATTTATGAAGTTAGTTTGAGACTATGGTCTAGTGGTAAATAAGAGGTATTTGAATCTTAAAAGTATTACAATGTGTATTTTACTAATTATATGACAACTTACGTAGTATATATGTGTTAGTGTGAGAAGAATTATGAATAAATTGGGATAATACTAATGAATTTATTAGAAAGTTCTGTGTTAGAAGAAAGGTATGTAGTAAATGTAGAGAATAA
>JABUQX010122598.1:30000-36261 GCA_015478945.1 Trachelipus rathkii | reverse complement strand
TATATATATATATATATATATATATATATATATATATATATTTTAATTAAATTTTTTTCCCTACATTTGGAAAAGAGCAATCATCATTCCAAAACTAGAACCAGGAAAAGGTCCCTCAAACCCCTCCTTTTAGTCCAATTTCACTGCAATTCACACTCATGTAAACTCCTATTAAAGCTCATACTAAAACATTATAAACCATCAAACAAACGTTTCAACGTGGTTTCCAGCAAAACCACTCAACCACAAATGCCCTCACAAATACCATTCAACCAATAATAAATAGTTTAAATCTCAGACCCCTACAAACACTACTTACAGCAATCGACACAAACAAAGCCTTTGATACAGTCCCAAGACACAATCCAATCCACAAAATAATATAATCAAACATTCCCACTAACTTAAAGAAATGGTTACCCAACTTCCTATCAGAGAACAGCCCAAATACAGATCAACAACAAGAAATCATGTACAGTAAATATAAAAAATGGCGTACCTCAAGGAGCAATACTATCCCCTACCTTATTCAACTTACTCACAGCCGACCTACCAAAACCACAAACACATCACACAAATATAACAACCTACGCAGATAACATCACCATAACCACCACACACCTGAACCTAAACACAACAATTCTTCTGACTCAACAATACATCAACCAACTTCAAACTTGCAACTGACAACAGAATGTCTGCATCACCTAACAAATAATCCATCACACTAATTACAACAAACCGCTAGCTTGGTACTACTAACCCCCAATTCTTTTTAAACAACATAGCCATTCCAATAAAAAAAACACCCAAAATTCTTGGGGCAACACTGAACACACCCCTGACCTTCACAAAATATATTGAAAACATAACAACATCAGCAAATAGGAAACTAAACATACTAAGAACCATAACCAGCACTGACATAAATAACAATAAACAAATATCCATCACCATCTACAAAATAAATCCGTCCAACACTAAATTACGCATCACCTATATGGCACCCATTATTAACCCATGGAAACATGAGAAAACTTCAAACCACCCAAAACAAGGCACTCAGAATTATAACAGGTTGCACAACTACAACCCCACAACAACACTTACATGAAGAAACAAATATATTATCCATAGATAAGCACTTAGGAATGATAGGCACACAATTTACGCTAAAACACAAACACCAACACCCATGCCAAATTGCACTTTCCAACCCTACTAACCAATGGTTAAACAACCTCCATCTTCCCTAGCTTTATTATACAAACAAATCCTAAACTACATCCGGCCCCCACATGGCAACACCTCTTATACAAAACAAATACACACATTATTAAATGAAATTATTTAAAACCGACAACCAAACAATACACTAAATGTACATCCACCAGAAATTGCATATGAATTCAACTCTTCCTGTAACAATCCAATCATCTTTGGCCAAACTAAGATGTGGCCACCACCCAAACCTGCAATATTACAAATACAGGTTTAAACTTAACCAGACCACATCAAATATCTGCACAAAATGCAACAAGGCTCCAGGATACTGTAAGTCTCACCTCCTCCTAGAGTTGTCCAGCTAGCCATCGTACCGTCCCAGATAAACTGGGACAATCACCAAATTTAAGCGTATCTTTGGAGGAGGACAACTGCGGCGGTGGGGTATCTCAGTGAGGTGTGGCCACTTTGAAGGGAGGGTGGCCAGGGGCGAGAACATAAAAGAGTAAATATATATATATATATATATATATATATATATATATATATATATATATATATATAGTTATGTATATATATATATATATATATATATATATATAGTATATATATATATATATTATATATATATATATATATATATATATATTGAACATATTGTATATATATTTATACACATGCTCCTATTTATTTAAATATAGAAAGAATATATGTATATATATATATATATATATATATATATATATATATATATATATATATATATATATATATATATATATATATATATATATATATATATATATATATATATATTGATTTTACAATCAAATAAAAACATTACGGGAAAGTAAAGAAAGTGTCCCTGCTGGGTTTCGAAGCGATGCATGTTGCGAACGAAACCGAATTACCCATCGTCTTAGCTATTCGGTCGGTCACCCCACGAACCCAAAAATCTTCGCTTCAAACCGAACTTATAAGTCGTATGAGCCTCATTACAAGCAAATAAAGACATTACGGGAAAGTAAAGAATTGTTAAGGCAATGTGTGATTCGTTCGCGCTCTCAACATTCGACTGCTCGAATCCCGGAGGAGACAATCTCTTTACTTTACCGTAATGTCTTTATTTGTTTGTAAAATTAACTGCGGTTATTGCAGTATATTAATTTAAAATTGAAAGACGAGAAAAAGACGGTGAAAACGTGGTGATAGTCTCAATGGCGCATCAACAAAAGATTCGCCGAAATGTCGAATGGCAGAGGAAGAAACAATCAAGGAGAAGAAAAGGAAGATCGAGAATCAAGGAGAATAAAAGAAAGATCAAGAAGCAGAGAGAAGAAAAAGAAGATCACCAGTAGACCCTTTCTTACGAAAGCCATGCTGGCGATCAGAGATTAGAGATTAGAGCTGGAGATCAGAGATAGAATTAAGATGCTTCCAAATCTTCCAGTTGAGATTAGATTTTAATCCTTTAGAAAGAACGAAAGTTAAAGCGATGGGACGATAGATATTGTTGAGGTTGTCCCGTCCCCACCCCCTTATCGGCACTGATTTAATAAGCGCACGTTTCCAGCAAGAAGAGAAAGTCGAAATGGGAAGACAGAGACGAACAGTTTACCAAGGCCACGAAAAGAATACCGGCAGGACTAATACGCCTTTATAGGGAGAGTAGAAAAAGCATCTACAGAAGAAATTTGCGATGTTAGGCCTATGTGAGTTGGAAGGTGTGAAGAAGTTGGCATAGATATCCAGAATTGCCAAGAGTAGAGTTGTAAGCTAATGTTTGAGTGAAGAGTTTAGCTGTAACAGAAAGTAAAATGGCAGTTGTGCCATCGGAAGATACTGGACGAGGGAAAGAGGAAAAGCAAAAATTCTAGAGTTAACAATTTTTATAAAACGTAAAAAGGACGGGAGGAAGAGGAACCAGAAAGATCATTGCATTTTCTACGGATAAAATATAAGTTGAATGAGTTTCTGGAGCTCGAAGAAGACAGTAATTCCTGAAGGAGGCGTCCCCGAAGGGAATAAGAAAATAATAGAGAATGTACGCCTCCATGCAAGGGAGATTCACTTCGGGCATGCGTTCTGTCCATTATGAGGTTCAAAGGACCCCTTCGATGGAAGCCGTAGTCATTCCATGGGAAAGGAAAGAAGTACGAACGTAAGTCTGACTAGTTTGCAGGACCGAAATGATTAAAATATTTCCTCGCCGGGACGTGGATCTTTCCTGTGGAAGACTTGAAGAGATAAAAGAGGTTGCAGAGGGTGATAGGAAGAACCGAGAAGAGTGAAGAGTTTAAAGAATTAGGAGATGGAATGGAATTAAGAATAGATTTAGAATATTTGTTTCACCTCCAAGACGATCAAGGGATACTAGTATGGAAATATCCCAACTGCTTAAGGTCATTTTGAACTGAGAAAAATAGTGGGCAAGTTCAGCAATTGTATCTTGAGAACCAGCGAAAACCCACTGGCGGTGGTGAACATTGAGATCACTCAAAATGATGATTTCTGGGAGAGGAGAAGAAGAGATAATGTGTTATATTAAGGATTTTAGATAGTCAAAGTCATTAGTGTTCGGTGATTATCGCTACCGTGGTCAATCAGAGTCGCAAGGCAAGGGGCCGGGTTCGATCCCTAGTCCGGATCCAAGGTTGAAATTACCTAGAGAAATTCTCGTCCTTTATTATGAGTAAAACTTTTTTTTTTTTATTAAAAAAATAAATTTAGTTGTTGATTACCATGAGAGATTAAGTCATAAAGTAGAAAATCCAAAAGACTCCAAATTAGAAACAAGAAAACAGATTAAATCGTTCCATACAGATGCGGAACATTCACATTTGGCTTAAAATTAAGGATAGAGTCAGGGGGAGGGAACAGATCAGGGTATGCTGTTGGGGTGCTCAAGCAACTATGCTTCGGTTAACAACAAGAAATGAAGTTTGTAAGAAGAGAGGTGGTGTTCGACAAAGTTTAGAAGAAGAGAGGTGGTGTTCGACAAAGTTTAGAAGAAGAGAGGTGGTGTTTGACAAAGTCTGGAGGATGAGAGGTGGTGTTCGACAAAGCCTGGAAAAAGAGAGGTGGTGTTCGACAAAGTCTAGAAGATGAGAGGTGGTGTTCGACAAAGCCTAGAAAAAGAGAGGTGGTGTTCGACAAAGTCTAGAAGAAGAGAGGTGGTGTTCGACAAAGTCTAGAAGAAGAGAGGTGGTGTTCGACAAAGTCTAGAAGAAGAGAGGTGGTGTTCGACAAAAGAAGAGAGGTAGAGGTGGTGTTCGACAAAGTCTAGAAGAAGAGAGGTGTGGTGTTTTGACAAAGTCTGAAGATGAGAGGTGGTGTCGACAAAGTCTAGAAGAAGAGAGGTGGTGTTCGACAAAGTCTAGAAGAAGAGAGGTGGTGTTCGACAAAGTCTAGAAGAAGAGAGGTGGTGTTCGACAAAGTCTAGAAGAAGAGAGGTGGTGTTCGACAAAGTCTAGAAGAAGAGAGGTGGTGTTCGACAAAGTCTAGAAGAAGAGAGGTGGTGTTTGACAAAGTCTAGAAGATGAGAGGTGGTGTTCGACAAAGTCTAGAAGATGAGAGGTGGTGTTCGATAAAGTCTAGAAGAAGAGAGGTGGTATTCGACAAAGTCTAGAAGAAGAAGGTGGTGTTCGACAAAGTCTAGAAGAAGAGAGGTGTGTTCGACAAAGTCTAGAAGAAGAGAGGTGGTGTTCCATACAGATGCGGAACATTCACATTTGGCTTAAAATTAAGGATAGAGTCATAGGGAGGGAACAGATCAGGGTATGCTGTCTCAAAATACAAAAAAAAAAAAAAAAAAAAAATGCCAATTTTCAACTACCAATAAATTTGTTGCAAATCAAATTATCAAAATTCGTAACTGAGGAATTTTTCTTCATCTTGATTGATGTCACTCTGTTAGATTTCAAATACATTTTTTTTTCCCAAAAATTTAGTTCAATTATTTGAATGAGAAAATATGAAGGAAATGAAGATGAAGAAAACTTTTTCTACAAAACAGATTTTATTTTTCAATTCAGAATTGGAAATAGTTGGATATCATCTTTCTTTTGGTGTTTGGATCATAAATATTGTATGAAAAATAATATTAAAAAATTATGAACTCCCCTCCCCTAATTTAAATGGAAAATTGATGTTGTTTAGTGCCACCTATGGCAGAGGGTCAATTGGTGCCTGTCTTTATTGATTAGAATGATTGAAGATTTTTCTGGGGAGTCTGACATCTTGTTGGAAATGAGCCAAGTTTCTTGTTGTTAAATGTAGTGTTGTGTGTGTGGGGGGAGGCAGTGAGAAGGAGTTTGCTTTATGTGTGATGATGGATACGATGTCGGGGTAAGTTATTATTTTTATGTGTGCGAGTTTGAGGGATGAGGAGTGGATCAGTTGTAAATAGTTTGAAAAGGAGGGGGGATAAAATATTCTCTTGGGAAACACCATTTCTCAGTTTTATTGTTTTAGAGAAGTGCGTATTATTGGATATTTGAACTGTTCCACCAGATAGGAAATTGCAAATCCCTTTTCTATAGCTGTTGGAGACGGGGGAATTTAGGATTTATATATATATATATATATATATATATATATATATATATATATATATATATATATATATATATATATATATATATATATTATTATTATTTATATATTATTATTATATTATATATACATACATATTATTAAGTTATATTATTATATTATGCTACATATATATATTATATATTATATATTTTGTGTATACACATTACATATGAAATGCTATTATTATATATATTATATTATTATATGTTATTATTATTATTATTATTATATATTATTATTATTATTATTATATATTATTATTATTATATATATATATATTATATATATATACATATATTATTATTATATATATACATATATATATTATTATTATTATTATTATTACATTTATATATACATATATATATATATTATATATATTATTATTATTATTATACATATTATATTATTATATATTATTATTAATATTACATACAGTAT
>JABUQX010122598.1:20000-22500 GCA_015478945.1 Trachelipus rathkii | reverse complement strand
ACCATCTTTAAAGCGAATATCAAATCAGTAGTTGATCTATTTGGCCTAAAGCCATGTTGCCACTCATCCATTTTATCTTCTACCCTCTCTCTCAATCTTTTTTCTAATATTCGTTCGTATACCTTTGCGATATGTGGTGTCAAAGCAATTCCTCTGTAATTTCTACAGTCTGCCTTATCCCCTTTTTTAAAAATTGGGCATATTACTGATCTGTTCCATTCTTTAGGTGTCCTTTCTTCTCGCCAGCACTTATTCATTAATTCTTTCATCCATATAGTTCCTTCTCCTCCCACATTCTTCAAGATTTCCGCAGGTATCATATCTTCACCCGGTGCTTTCCCGTTTTTCATCTTCTTCAAGGCATATGCCATTTCTTCGTCCGTGATCTGCCACTCATCCTCCACCACCTCCCCATGGTTCTCCACTTCATGCATATCCTCCTCCTCCACATCATTTGGTATATTCAGCAAATCAACAAAATAATTCTTCCACCTTTCTCCAATCTCTTTCGGGTCCGTTAACAACGTTCCATTCTCATTCTTCATTGCACATGTTGGAGGTGCTGTTCCTTTCCTATAGTTTTTTGCCATATTAAATATCAATTTTCTAGTACCCGCAAGGTCCTCTTCCAGATCTCTACCAATCTTCTCCCATGTATTTTCCTTTTCCATTCTTTTTATTCTCTCTGTTTCATTTCTCACAGTTATATATGCTTCTCTATCCTCCATTCTTCTTGTCTTCATCCATCTTCTAAAACATTTCATTTTTCTCTTGACTGCTTCTTGCACTCTTTCTGTCCACCACGCTGTTTGTTTTTTCTTTTTTCCATATATTGTTTTGGTTTCTATGATCCTCTCAGATACCTCCACCAATGTATCACGGAAAACCTCCCACCCTTCCTCCACATCTACATCCTCCCCAATCCTCTGTCTTTTCGTATCCATTTCTCTTTGGAATGTGTTTTTACAATCCTGGTCTCTCAGTTTCTCAACCATAAATCTTTTTCTCCGCCTGCATCTAAAAGGCTTCGGCATTTCCATTCTCAATTTCCCCACCACCATTCGGTGGTCTGCATCTCCCGATACGGATGGTATACTTTTCACATCCTTAAATATTCTTTTGTTGTTTGTTAATATCAAATCTATCATTGATTTCTCTCCATATGCCTCCCTTCTGTCATCCCATCTGTACCATGTCCATTTCTGACTTTCTCTATGATTATAGTACGTGTTCATTATACTCATGTTGTTACGTACACAAAAGTCTATGATGCTATCTCCCGCCAGATTCTTATTTCCCAAACTAAACGCTCCTATCACATTCTCTATTCCTCTGCGATCCACACCAACGTGTCCATTCATATCCCCCAAAACAATTACATTATCATGGAAAGGTACTCTATTTTTGACGTCCTGCAATTCTTGATAAAAAACTTCCCTCTCTCCAGCTGGTCTTCCTTGCTGCGGTGCGTACACCTGTATAAAGCTTAGATTTACTCCGTTTGTCTTTACTGAAACAGACATAATACGAGAATTTTTCTGTTCGATGTTACTTACTCTTTGTGCCATCTCCTCCGATAATATCACTCCCACTCCATGTCTATTTTCTCTTCCTCCACTGTATATCAATTGGTAATTATGATGAAGAACTCTAACTCCACTTCCGGCCAATCTCGTTTCACAAACTCCCAGCACATCCAACCCCCGCTCTATCATCAGCATCACCATCTCCTCCTCCTTTCCTCTCAACGTTCCAACATTTAAAGTGGCAACACGTATATTTTTTCTAGAAGTTCCATTTCGTAATCCAAAATCGCGCGGTCGTCTTCTTAAAAGTCTGTCAGGGCTCCGAGGCAAAACAAGAGTTTCTTGAGCAGGTGATGTCGGTTGCCGGCTTGCTAGGCCTGTCGCAACCCTATTTTCTCACAAATAGTGAGGTGGTATCAACTGCTAATTATCAACAGCTGTTAGCGGGAAGAAAATTACAGGATGTGGGGTGTTCCCAAACCCCAGCACCCAAAGTTATGCAGCCTTCTCGTCAGGGCTATGAAGTTGACTAGTAGAGATAAGCATTCAGATCAGCTGTCCCGATTTAAAGATATAATATTCGAAAGAAAAGTTGAAAAAATTTTGTCATTCAAATTCCAAAAAAGAACACGGCATCAAAATATTGCAGCTCCTCTGTATAAATCTTGAACTTTTAAATTATAAATTAAAATAAAAATATGTAAAATAATTTTGAATTTAAAATTTTGCTTCCCATAAAAAATTTTGCATTATCGTTAACTGGACAGAACAAATCATTTCCTCAGAAGTCTCTTCCCATCTTCACAAACATCTACCACGGTTTAAGAGTGTGGTTCTTGAGCTCTTAATTTCTTCTCCTCTATCTGTGCCGACTCTCCTATTTCCCTTCCAATCTTGCTGTTTCCAAACCAAACTTATCTCCGCGAAGTCTAAATCATGTATTTGGTATTTGGGTGTCGTGGGGGTTCCCCTCC
>JABUQX010122598.1:0-7500 GCA_015478945.1 Trachelipus rathkii | reverse complement strand
ACACACACACACACACACACACACAGCAAGTATTTCCGCGTTCCCGCCCGCCCGTGTGCCCCCGCAGGCGCAATATTCCCCGCCCGCCACGGAAAAAATAGATATCAATGTAAACTATTCAAAGAATTTCTTTTCAAATATACTATGAGTCATTCATTTTTACTACAATTTGTACGAAATTTTATTAAAAACATAACTTTACATACCTTAAAACAGTAAAGCAGTAAAACAAATGCATACTTGTTATTACCCAACACCTAGGGGATTAGTATGCCTTCGGTTTTTAACGCCTTTTACTTGCTTTAACTTTCTGACCTTTACTGCTTTAAACTTTCTGGCTTTACTGCCTTAACTTCATGTTTTCTGCTTTAAACTCTCTGCTTTACTGTTTTAACTCTCTGCTTTACTGTTTAACCTTCTGCTTTACTGCTTTAACTCATATATTTATTAACATTATGTTTTCTTTTTTATATTTTTTTTTTGTTTTTATTACTTTTTATTATTCTATTTTTATTTTTGTTTTAATACTTTTTTTATTTATATTATTATTAACATTATTGTTATTCTTTATTATTTCTTATTTTGTTTTAATACTTTTTATTTCTATTTTTTTATTTTGTTTTAATACTTTTTATATTTTTGTTTTAATACCTTTTTATTTTTAATTTGTAATGTAAGAATAAAAACACACAGAGTTTCGGTTATATAAACATTTATTTTAATTAAAATCTGCTACGAAATTTTTATAAAAACATTTAGTACTTTACAGCCCTTAAAGCCCAGTTAAAGCATAAAACAATAGAGGTGTTATTACCTAACACCTAGGGGATTAGTACTGCTTTAACTTTCTGCTTACTGCTTTAACTTTCTGCTTTACTGCTTTAACTCATGTTTTACTGCTTTAACTTTCTGCTTTACTGCTTTAACTCATGTTTTACTGCTTTAACTCGTATTCCTTTACTGCTTTAACTTTCTGCTTTACTCCTCTATAACTCATATGTTTTACTGTTTTTTAACTCATATATTTATTAACATCTTATGTTTTTTTATTTTGTTTTAATACTTTTATTATTTCTATTTTTTATTTTTGTTTTAATTTTTTTTTTTTTTTTTAATTACTTTATCAATATAGGTTCTTTATATTTTTGTATTTTTGTTAATACTTTTTATTTTTAATTTGTGTAATGTGTAAGAATAAAACACACAGAGTTTCGCGGTTATATAAACATTTATTTAATAAATTTGCCTACGAAATTTTTTAATTTAAAAACATATACTTTACAGCCCTTAAAGCGTAAAGCAGTAAAAACAATAGAGGGTGTTATTACCTAACACCATAGGGGGATTAGTATGCCCTTTGTTTTATGCTTTTACTGCTTTTAACTTTCTGCATTTACTGCTTTAACTCATGTTTTACTGCTTTAACTTTCTGGTTTACTGCTTTAACTTTCTGCTTTACTGTTTTAACTTTCTGCTTTACTGCTTTAACTCATATATTTATAACATTATGTTTTTTATTTTGTTTTAATACTTTTTATTTATTTTATTATTATTTTTATTATTTTTATTATTATTTTTATTATTTTTATTATTTTATTTTTATTATTTTTATTATACTTAGTGTTATTTACTTCATGCCTATTGTTATTATTATTTAGAACACACACATACACACACACACACACACACACACACACACACACACACACACACACACACACACACACACACACACACACACACACACACACACACACACACTTATACACACACTCACTATGACACCTTATACACACATTCACTATGACACTTACATTTACCATAGACACTTACATTTACACTTATTCACATGCGGCACACACAACACACACACACACACACTTACAATTATATACACACATTCACTATGATACTTTATACACACATTCACTATGGCACTTACATTTATCCACATGGACACTTACATTTACACTTACACTCACAACACAATTTACTTACACTTCACACAGATTTACTTACCACTCACACACAAGATTTTACCTACACACACAGAGATTTACTTACCTCGCACACAGATTTACACACACACACACACACACACACCAGCACACCACACACACACACACACAACACACACGCCCACATCACTTACACATTTATAACGTTAATTTATTTAAAACATTTATGTTTTTAATTAAACACGTACATTTATATTACTCATTCAAATATAACTAAAATTATTTCAAAGTTTCTTTAAAACTTCTATAATAAATCAATTATTATCTTTGAACAAAGAATTGTATTATTAACTGTTATACTTTTTTGTTATAAATTTTATAACTATCAAGTTTTAAAATAACTTTTACTAAAAATTTTTAATGAAATTTTATTAAAAACATATATTTACGTACCTTAAAGCAATAAATCAGTTAACATCAGTTAAGGCCAGCCCCTAGCACTCCCATCGTACATCAAGCTATTGCCACGTTTGTTCTAATTCACTTACTGCTTGTACATCATCTTTAGCCATGTAATAAGTATTAAAATAACAAAAATAAGTTCTTCTCTTACTAAACATAACATGTATTTTATTAAAATCATTCTAAGTTTTTATTTAAAAATAACAATTATTAACTTACATTTTATATTATTCCCTCGATGTTAACTAAAAATATTTCAAAGGTTTTTAAATAATACATTTTCTATTTTATTATTATTATTATCTATGTACATTGACAATCCATCACGAGAAAAACACAAACAACCCGCCACTCCTTACAGAATACGAAACTTGACCTCTTCTCTCTGAAAATGTGTTGAAAATAACTCTTTACGTTCTAAAAATTTAGGATAAATCCTTTTTTGTAACCCGGGGCGATTTAAGCCTAATTCCAGGTCAAAATATATTTCAAACTGACCTTTTTCTGTAAAATGTGGATGCAATAACTACGTTAGGCCTAAATTTAGGCCTAAATTTGGGATAAGCCTTTTTGTAGATGGGCTAATTTAATCCTAATACCAGGTCAAAAGGTAATTCCAGTATAAACAAGAATCATTGTTATTATAAATATATAAATTATATTTCAAACTGAAACATGCTGGATCGGGTAAGATTCCTTACGCATGTATACACGAAATGAATTCCTTACTTGTGATTGTGGGGGTAATCCTTAT
Source organism: Trachelipus rathkii (assembly GCA_015478945.1). Taxonomy (NCBI): domain Eukaryota; kingdom Metazoa; phylum Arthropoda; class Malacostraca; order Isopoda; family Trachelipodidae; genus Trachelipus; species Trachelipus rathkii. Next base: position 4,326 of record JABUQX010122598.1, on the reverse strand, counting down.
CTCTATATGACCTCGTAGGTGATTGGTCGAAAATTATTTTATCGTCTTTTGAAAATTAACTTTGTTCTTTAATCTTGTATTTGAGCAGGCTGTGTGTTTTAGTATCTCTTAGACCCAAGTTCATATTAGTATCATAGTCATTTTAGCTGTTAAGCGGTGCACAAGTTATCTGATTTGTATTAAAAGTGTTTTATTTTTACTAAGTGTATATCATATTTATAATAAATACTTACATTGAGGAATAATTATTAATTTCACTAGAATGATAAATAATTAATTCACTAGTCATTTAGCTTAACCACCAGGCGCTCAGCATGAGCCCCACCCGCAAAGGCAGCCAACCCCCCCCGGCTGGGCGTCCCGTCGCCGTTCCCCGCCCGCCGCGTCCCGCCCGCGCAATTCCCGCCCGCCCGCTGCGCCCGCAGGCGCAATATTCCCGCGTGAACGAAAAATATTTAGACACAACATACACACACACACACACACACACACACCTCACACACACACACGCACACATACACACATACACACGAATCGTTATTTTATTAATAGATCCGATTTATTTTTTCATTAGATATATCTTAGTATTATTTACTTCATGCTATTGTTATTATTATTTAGAACACACATACACACACACACACACACACACACACACACACACACACACACACACACACACACGCACACTCACTTACACATATAACGTATAATTTATTAAAACATTTTATTTTTATTTTATTATTATACTTAGTGTTATTTACTTCATGCCTATTGTTATTATTATTTAGAACACACATGCACACACTCACCACACACACACACACATACACACACACACACATACGCACCCACCCACTCGATATTTTGATCCCTCAACTTTGATGCCTCAGCTTTTGATGCCTCAACTTTGATGTCTCAGTTTTGATGCCTCAGCTTTTGATGCCTCAACTTTGATGTCTCAGTTTTGATGCCTCAGCTTTGATGCCTCAACTTTAATAACTTAGCTTTGGTACCTCAGCTTTAGTGGTTCATCTTTGATGGCGTCATCTTTGATACCACCTATATTGATGATTCAGCTTATAAGCAGTTACACTTACCATAGACACTTACACTTACACTTATACACACACATACACTATATCTCTTATTCACACATACGCACATACACATAGACACTTACGTTCACCCATAGACACTTACACTCACCCGCACACACAATATATATATATATATATATATATATATATATATATATATATATATATATTAATATATATATATAGATATATATATATATATATATATATATTTTTTTCAGAAATATTATATAAATTCGATAATAATAATAATATATATAATAATATATTTCATTCAAAAGCGAACAGGGAAATATTGCGCCTGCGCGGCCACGCGGCGGGCGCGGGAAACGCGGCGCGGCGGGGACGGCCCGGCGGCGGGGACGCGGCGGGACGCGGACGCGACGGGACGCAACCAGCGACGAAGTGACGGGGATTTGCTGCCTTTGCGGGATGTGGGGCTTCATGCTGAGCCCTTGGTGGTTGCTTATGAATAGTAGAAATTAAATTATATATCTAATTCTAGTGGAAATAATATTATTCCTCAATGTAAGTATTTAATTTAAAAAAAAAATAAAAATCGATTATACACTTAGTACACAAATAAAACACTAATTAAATAAACAAATTCAGATAACTCAGTAAGCACCGACTAATAAACAGCTAAAAACTGAAACATCATAGATTTTAAAATGAAAGTTCTATTAGGGATACAAAATAAAAGTAATTAAAACAAACACACAACTGCCTCAAAATACAAGACTTAAAGAACAAAAGTTAATATTCAAAAGACGATAAAATAATTCAATGACCCAATAACACATACGAGAGTCATATAAGATAAAGGATTACCCCGACCAAATCACAAAGTAAGAGAAAAAACATTTACCTTATTTAACACTGCCTTAAAGAGATAAAAAAAAAAAAAAAAAAAAAAAAAAAACTAACCGAATCCAGCATAGTTTTCAAGAATTTCAAAAATACTATTCTAAAAAGAAAATAAAATATAAAAATAACAATGATTCTTGTCATATAACGAGGAAAAAATTACCTTAATTGAAACCTGGAATAAAATTAGAGAAATAAAAATTAGAAACCCATCTTACAAACAGGCAATAAAAAATATCCAATAAAATTTTAGGCCATAAATATTAGGAAAAAAAAAAAAAAAACAAAACCTAACAAGTAGTATAATTGACAACCACATAATTTACAGAAAAAAGGATATCAAGTTATGAAATAATTTTTAGACAAACTTGAGAAATCAGGCTTAAAATGACCCGGTTACAAAAAAGGAAAATTATCCCTAAATATAAGACTAACAGTAGTTATTTCAAACAACAATTTTCCACAGAGCAGAGAGGATCAGTTGTTCGATATCTGTTAAGGAGTAGCGGGTGATTACACATGCTGTATATTCCTAAAAACCAACGTGAATAAGGAAATGTACAAAAATGTACAATAGATAATAATAAATAATAATAAAGAAAACCGAATTATAAAAAAAACTTGAAAATAAAATTTTTAGATTAAAATCGAATATAAAGTGAAAAAATAATGTAAATGTACATTGAATAATGTTAATGAAATTGAAAACAAAAAATTAGAAATAAATTTTTAATAAAAATACATGTTATGCTTAGTAAAGAGAAGAACTTATTTTGTTATATAAATATACTATAGTTACAATGGCCATAAGATGATAGTAAAGCGTAAGTGATAAAGAACTAAAAACGTTAGATACACATAGCTATGATGATAGAGGAGAACAGGAATAGCTAGGCGGAAACTGGCCTTACTGAATATTTAACTGAATTATAATTTGCTTTAATAAGGTATCGTTAAATATTATAGTTTGAAGTTGTATTAGTATCAGAAATTTTAGATCAAGTTGTTAACAAAAACTTGAATAATGATAAAAATTTATATCAGAACGAACACAAATTATTAACAAAGTTAAAATAAATTAAATTCATTTAGCTTCAAAGGATAAATGATTGAATTATATATAGAGTTTTAAGAAAAAAACTTATGAAATAAATTTAGAATTTAATATATTGAATGCAAGTAATATAAAATGTACGTGTTAATATAAAACATAAAAAATGTTTTTAATAAATTATACGTTAAATGTGTAAATGTGTGTGTGTTTGTGTGGTGTGTGACTGTGTGTGTGTGCATGTGTGTGTGTGTGTGTGTGTGTGTGTGTGCGTGCATGTGTGTGTGTGTGTTAATCTGTGTGCGAGTGTAAGTAAAATCTGTGTGGTAGGTAAAATCTGTGTGTGAGTGATAGTAAATTGTTGTGAGTTGGTAAATTTAATTCTGTGTTGAGTGTAAGTGTAAATGTAAGTGTCTTTAGGTATTTTTTCATGTCATAGTGAATGTGTGCTATAAGTATCATTAGTGAATGTGCTGTATAAGTGTAAGTGTGTGTGTGTGTGCTGTGTGTGTGACCGCATGTGTATAAGTGTAAAGTAAGTGTCTATGGTAAATGTAAAGTGTCATTAGTTAATGTGTGTATAGTTGTCATTTAGTGAAATGTGTTATAAGTGTAAGTTGTGTGTGGTTGTGTGTGTGTGTGTGTGTGTCTGTAGTGTGTAAGGTGTAGTGAAATGTAGTGAAATGTGATGTGTGTATTGATGGTGTGAATTTCTACAAATAATAATAACAAATAGCGACATGAAGTAAAATAACACATAAGATAATTAAAAATAATAAAAAATAAAACGTACCACTACATTGACCAGAATAATAAAATAAAAAATAAATAAAAAAATAAATAAAAAATAAATAAAAGATTTTCGGATGTAACCGGAGAGCCGCATATGTTTAATTCAATTATACGTTATATGTAAAGCAGAAAGATAAAACAGTAAAGCAGAAAGTAAAAGCAGCAAAGCAGAAAGTTAAAGCAGGATAAAACAATGAAGGTTAAAGCAAGTAAAAGCAGAAAGATTAAAGCAGAATAAAAGCAGATAAAAACAAAGGACAATAACATAATACCCCTAAAGGTGTTAGGAAATAACACCTCTATTGTTTTACTGCAATATACTGCTTTTAAGGGCATAGTAAAGTATATGTTTATAAATAAAATTCGTACAATAATTTACTTAAAAAGTAAAATGATATAAATATAACCGAAACTCATGTGGTTTTTATTCTATACAATTACAAATAAAAATAAAAAAGTAATTAAAACAAAATAAAAATATAAAAGAAAACAATGTTAATAAATATATGAGTTAAT
>JABUQX010122597.1:0-10000 GCA_015478945.1 Trachelipus rathkii | reverse complement strand
CATGAATATCGTAATATATATAATGTTTATATATTATATATATATATATATTTTTATTTAATATATATATATATATATATATATATATAATTATATATATATATATAATAATAATATATATAGGTAACACTTTCATGAAATAGGTAATTTTGAAATAAAAGAGAAGAGAATAGCTAAAAGATTGAACAATTGAAACTATTGGATCTTTTATACAGAATCAAATAAAAATTACGATTCACACGATACATACATTACATACGTACGTACGTTACGTACGTACGTATATAACATACATACATACCATACATACATACATAACATACATACATACATACATACATACATACATACATACCATACATGCAGTAAAGTGTTGTTTTTTTTTGGGGTCCAAGGGTGAAAACCCCTGAAATTAGAAACTTTTTATATAATATAAATTTCTTACTATATAGGATACAAAGTTTAATAATTTAACGTTCTAAATAGCGGAATCCTATTAATTATGCAAACTCTGTCCTATCGTATTAAGAAGGGTTTCTGTCAGGGATGGCATTTTTTGTGATTTTTTTGATTTTTTTAAAAAAAATCAATTTTGCTTGATTTTTTGATTTTTTTGATATTTTTGATTTTTTGGGATTTTTTTTGAGTTCGTCACGCGAAATATAATTTTCAGGTTACAAATTATATATCGTGAACGTGACGTTACGAAATCTGAAAAATAAAAAAAAAGCTAAAAAAATCAAAAAAATCACAAATTGATTTTTTTAAAAAAAATTCAAAAAAATCACAAAACATGCCATTCCCTGCAGGTTTTCTGTATATGCATATATGTATATATGCTTACCTGCCTGCCTGGTATGTATGTATGTAATTATGTATTGTTTCAATGCTGGTACTGAAGTCGCTTAGGCGATAAAATTTAAGGGCTTGGTTGATTAAGCCAATTTGACACTGCATTTTTAATTTGTCCCCCTCCGTATGATTTAAATCCTGTTGTCGTACATTAACAAGTTAAATTCATCATCCTGCAAGTATTTCTCTCACAAAATCTTTTTACAACCTTTCATGAAGAAGCTTCTGTATTTTCAATATTGTTTTTTTTTTTCTCGTTTTCAAGGCTAAAGCTTGCCAATAGCTGAAACCCCTCCAATATATACTATATATAATATATATATATATATATATTATACTATATATATTACTATTATATATAATAATATAATATATATATAATATATATATATAATATATATATATAATATATATATATATATAGTATATTATAATTATATATATTACTATATCATATTTATATATATAATATATATATATAGTATATATATTAAATGATAGGTATATATATATATACTTATTATTTTATTATTAATTAAATATATATTATATTACTTTAACTATATTATATATATATATATATATATATATATATTAATATTATATAATATAGGTTATATATATAAAGTATATATAAGGGTGACACCCTCCCCCCTTTTTTATAAAAAGTAGGTTTTCGGAAGAAAAAAAAATGTTTAAAACAATACTTTGTAATAAAAAATAAATTAAATTGCGCGCAAACTTCTCCCTCATTGTTTCTCAATACGCAATGAAGCACGAGACACTCCTCAAAATTTCCATGCATTTGTCCTTGCGGATCTTAAAAAAAGTGCGACAATTCTTGTCATCGATGATTTTTAGAAGGTAGAGGACAGGTCCTCGCTGACATTTCTGATGAGAGAAGAACTTTATTATTTTTCTCGTTTAAAAGAGTAATACTCCAACGAATATAAGAAATTGAGAATATGAATACAAGGAATAAAAAAGGTTTTTTTCCGTTTTTGAACGTATTTTATGCTTTAAGTGATATATACTTAAAGGTATTATAGTAAAACTAATATAATTTTGAGGATTAATTTTTATATTGGAATTTTTTAGGCGGAAATTTTTTCGAATTAGTTTTTTTTATTTTTTTTTTTTTTTTTTGTTTGTGTTTTTCAGTGTGTGTGTGTGCTGTGTGTGTGTGTGTGTGGTGTGTGTGTCGATGTGTGTGTGGATGGTGTGTGTTCACTGTGTGTGCTGTGGTGTGTGTGTGTCGCTCGTGTGTGTTGTCTGTGTGTCTACTCGAGTGTCGTGTGTCGGTGTGTTGTCTGTTTACAAGCTGAAAATGTTGTGTTAAAATGCTGTCGTGTGTGAATATATTTCAAGCACTTGGCCTCAATGTAGGTGCTGATGTGTGTAGTGTTAGTGTTGTGTCTTTGTGTGATGTTGTGTGTTAGCTTTCGTGTAGTGGCTGTTTTTCATGTGTGTGAGTGGTCGTATAGTATGAGTGTGTGTGTAGTGTGTGTGTCTTTGTTGTGTATGTGATATGGATGAATAGTGTGTGTGTAGTCAGATAGTGTGATTGACTACAGCTGTACAATGTGTATTGAGTTGTCTGTGGTGCAGCTGTGTGTTTGTGTGTGTATAGATGTGAGTGTGATTAAATTGAGTGTGATTAGTTTGAGACTGATGTAGTAGATGTGTAAAAAACATTGTGTGTGTGGATGTGTGTGTGTTGTGTGTGTTGTGAGGGTTATTGTGGGTGGAGTGCTGAGTAGAGATGATGTGATGGTGTGTGTGTTGTTGTGTGTGTGTGTGTGTTTAATAACAGGCAGGTGTGTGTGTGTGTGCGGGCTTCACAAGATAACGAGAAATTTAAAAACTGACAAATAGATAGAGCTGTCTGTGTCGTGTGCTGTGTTCGTCTCGATAGGTGTGTTGTGCTGTTGTGTGTGTGCTGGTTGAGAGACACTAGCTTTTCAAGGTTAACAAGGAAACAACAGAAATATTGTGTGTGTGTGGATGATGTACATACGCTTTTAAAAGTTGCTAAAGGTAATAGAATCTTTTAATTATTATTGTGTTTCTTAATTAAATTATAAAAAAAAAATTGCTTAGAAAACAATTAAGATAAACAAAAAACATTCCAAAAAGCATTTCCAAAAATAGGAGTTTTTTTAGAAAAAAGTAAGAAAAAAATGTTTTCCCCCCTTTTTAAAAAAAAAAACAAAATTTGCTTAATATTATTTTTTTTGGCCGGACCTATATTATATACTATATTATATATATATATATTAGATATATATATATTATATATATATATATATATATAATATATAATATATATATATATATATATATATATACTATATCATATAGTATATATATATATAATATATATATATATATATATATATATATAAACAACCATGTTTGAAACATGATTTCCAAAAGGTAAAAATAACTACCCATAAATGGGTCACTTTCAGACTCAGTCCCATTCACTTTCTAGTGGGCCCTTAATGTGGAGGAGTAAGATTCGATTCAATATTTGCACCTCTTCCTCCAGTATCCTCGTCTTGCAGCTGGTATCTTCCCCCTTATTTAACCTTCGTATTCACCTCGAGGAACGTTTTTGAAACTTGAGACTTGCACTACTGTGTGCAATAAGCAAATCCCAAGTCATCAAAAGATACTGGCTGAACCTCCGGTTTTTCAAGTCCTTTTATTTTCCCTCTTATGTTGACTTTGGTTGTGCTTTAGAGAAAGTTAGTTGACTAATGGTTTATTGGCATGAAGTCCACGAGTTAAGATTTTTCCACCTCTTCGTTGCATTTCCCCGTCTGTCCTGGAGGAGAGGAGATTAGGGCCAATAGGACTCCCGCCTCGTACGCATTCTTCTCTGCCCTGGATCTTTTCACGCTAGGCTCAAATGGCTTAATAGATGAACTTTTGTCCTCCTCAAATTACCCTCCTTTTCCTCTTTTATTAAATACTGGGAAGACGACGGGCTTTGCTCACATAGCAACAAACTGTCCTAATTTCTGTTGCTTCATGCGCGCCTCCAAAGGTTCTTAAGCAGCCTTTTATGAATCGTAATAGATGAGTTATTCCAGCAGTAATCACTGCGGTTTTGCTGTTGTTTTAAGATGTTTTGTTCCCAACTCCTTTCCTTAAATTCTCGCCCGCAGTTGTAGTTTTCCTGTTTAGGGCATTCCACAATCCTGTGCTTCATGCGGTAAGTGTCTCAATTAAAATGATCCTGTCACCAGAGAGGTTCGCCACCCCTATACCGACCCACCGCCGCGAGGAAATTTAGAACACATCCTTAGAGTTAGCCAAAGGATCGTTTAAATGTGTAGGAAATGCAACGTTAAGATGTAATATGTGCCTAGAGAGTGAATGTTCTTCAAGCAGATTTTTCTAGCTGGAGAGGGGTTTTGTATTTGGCCAGACATAACCTCTGGTGTTCACTAATTTTGTTCCATCCTTTTCACGCCCCGTAACCACGTATCTCACAATCGGGTAACCTGGTTCGTCACCCGTTTCTGCACATGATGAGGCATCGCACACTCGAAAGGCTGCACAGAAAAAATTGCCACCGTAACTATTGAATGCAGACAACGATAATATATTTTTTTTTTCTTAATTTATCGCTGTTTCCTTATTAATTTGGAAGTTATAATTTTTCTTCAGCATATAATCTGTTACTATTATTATTGATATGTATGGTAGAGGCGTAGAACTGCAACTGAACCAGTTGTGTTTAAATCAAATAGACTACTTGTGGCTCGAGGTTAAAGATAATGACTCAGTTCATCTATTAGATTTGAAATTGATAAACCTGTACAGGTTAGGTTATGTGACGTTCTGTTATTGGGTTAGGTTAGGTATAGGTTAAGTTAAGTTAGGTTTGGTTAGGTTAGGTTAGGTTGGTTAGTGTTAGGTTAGGGTAGGTTAATGGGTTAAGGTTTAGTATAGGTTAGGTCTACTTTAGGTAGGTCTAGCGTTAGTTTAGGTTAGGTCTTAGGTTAGGTGTGAGAGTTTTATAATTAGGTTTATAGGTAATATTACAATGTTAAATTTATGGGGTAGACTAATAGGTTTATATATATTGCATTGTGATTTAACGAAAGTTTGAATTTTCGTTATAGAGAACAATAAATTTTTAATTGCTATTTCATCGAGTGTGGTTTTGTGCTCCGAGATATTGAGCGCCTGTCAAAATTAAACTTAAGAATTGCTATTAAGTGGACCTCAATGGAACACATGCACTCGGTTGGAAACTACATGAACATGCCTTATCAAAAATATTGAAAGTTACGTGGATTGTTTTTAAATATAAAGCCCGAAAAAAAAAAAGGAAAGGACAGCCTCTCTCTCTTCATGTTAACTAAATGCATTTGAATAGTCATAATTTTCATTCAAATATTAATTGCGTGTGATATTCCGGTTGCCACGTAAAGAAAATGAAGGAAAAAAATCTTAATTGGAAGAATATTATAGAAATGTATTGTAGCACATTTTAACAACACGTATATACACCGGTTGCATATAATTCCCCCAGTATACAGTATATATATTAATATTAGTGAGTATAAAAATAGTATGAAATATAAATATATAACTATTCTACTAATATCATATAATTAATATATATAATATATACTATAGTTATATTTATATAGCTTATATATATTGTTATATATATCTATATATAATAACATATTATATATAAGTATAACCAGTACTATCCATACTATTAGTCTATATATTATGCCGGATATATTATATGTATTGCTATATATACTAATTTATTATTTGCCAATATATATATAAATATATATATATATACTATACTTATATCTATATTATGTTATTATAAAAAAGAACTTAATGTTGACAATTATTAAAACCTCCTCCAACTTCTATACATTACAATTAATCTGAATTACCATGAACTGAAAACTAAGGACTTAACGAAAAGTAATTAGCTATAAAATACGCCATAAGAATTTTTATTATTTAAGATAAAAATTAAGGAATTTATTTTCCAAGCTTAACATCGAGATAATATATATAGTACTATATATTATATATATTCTATATATTACCTATAATATATATTTATATTAGTGTGCTATTATATATATTATAAATATTTGAAAAAATTACTACTATAATATATAATAATAATATCTATAATATAATATAATATTACTATTATCATTATTTATATATTATATATTTATAATATATATACTTATTACTTGTATATATATCTTTCTATGTCTTTATATATCTACTGCTCTATTATTTTTATGGAGATATATATATATATATTATAGTGGGTAAGGTAGTATATATAACTTATAAACTAATATAATTAATATATATAGTATGAATATATTTTATATTCATAAAATATATATAATTATATATATAAGTTAATTATATATATATATATATATATATATATATATATATGATATATAATTATATATCATAGTGATATATATTTGAATACTATGAATATATATATATATATATATATTAGGTGAAGTTTTGATTTAAAACCACAAATATTTCAATCCATATCTCAAAAAACTACAGATAGATACAGTTTACAAAGGAATACACTCTTTTCGCATTCCTGGGAGTAAAAATTTTAGTTCGGACACAATGAAAAAATAAAAAAATTTATTGGTTAATTCACCTCGTAGCATTAGTAGTAATATGATTAGAGGTCCTATTTAGAGACCTTTTATTATTGGTTTCTCGTTAAAATTAAATAGACTTCATTGAAATTTTGCCTTATTTTTTTATAAACTAAGAATACCCATAGGGTTAACCGCACCGATGGCAAGGGTCCGGGGCTAGGTCCCCTCAGGCAATCGGGGGAAACTACAGAGGTGGTATGTACTATTTCGCCCCCTCCTGGGAGAGAGAGGGTTCTCGCGAACACAGCCCTTTGTATTTGAGTAGTGTTGATGGATGTCGGGGGGTATCCTCCCGCCCCTTTCCTACGGAGATGGAAACTTATCCCCACCCCCCTTGTGTTCCCCGCGTCAGGCTCGAGCTAACTACATTGCCGTGGTAAGAAACTTTTTACAATTAATTATAAAATTAGACAAAGTATATATAATTGATAATATATAAAATAACTTATGGTCTGTATATAGATTAATGAAATTAATATATATATTATATATACATTATATATTTATATATAATATTTCTCTGATATAGTATATATATATATAGTATATATATATATATATTATATATATATTATACTATACTATACCCCCTACTCTTAAAAAAAAAAATTAGCCAATATTTATGTTTATTTTTTTTATTTTATTGTGTTACAATTTCCTAACTAAAATGTTACAAGGATTTCAAAATGTATTCCTTTTCGCGCTTGTAAGACTGACTTAGTTTATAGATGATATGATTTTAACTTTTTTTTTATTTTTTTTTTATATATTACATGTTCCGCAATAATAATGTGTTACCGCAGGCATGTCAACATCTTTTCCCTTTCCCTGTAGCTTATTGTAATTTTTGATGGATATGGATCGGATGAATATGTTGTTGTTTTAATATCTCATAATATCACGATTATATTATATATATAGTAGTGTGAGTTATTATATTTATATATATATTAATATATATATTATAATATTATATTATATATATATATTATATTATTATATATATATATATATATATATATATATATATTGAAGAATATTTCATTAATTTAGCAAAATCTAACAACAAATATTTTTCATTTAAAGAAACTTTATATTTTAATTATATATTTTATTTATTATTTCAAATTTTTTTTTCCTAGTTTCTTAGCAGCATCATGTTAACAGATGAAACAGACTTTCAAGTCAGTAAATCTAAAATTCTTTTCCATCTTCATAACTTTCAAATTACTGTCTTATATACTCGATAAAGCCTTCAAATTTTGTTCCGCAAACTCCCACAAAAAAAATTTCCACAAATTAACTCACAAAATATCCACAAAAAAAGGAATAAAAAAAAAAAAAAAAATCTTCTTAGATTTACTCTTATCTTTTTATTCTCCCAAATATTTTCATCTTAATTTTTATATGTATATAGAAAAGTATTGGTATCATGTTGTCCGCTTAATTAGATTTAATCATTCTGTATCATTTTTTCTATAAACTTCAACTAAGCTTATTAATCCTATGGACAAACTTTGCGATGTTTGTAATTAATAAATTTTTCTTTTCATATTATCAATGTTACAAATTCTCCAAAAAAAAAAAAAAAATAATAAAACAAAAATAAATAAATAAATAAAGTAATAAAAATATTTGGAGAATTTTTTAATGAACAGAAAATAAGCAAAAAATTCTATGATAAAAATTTTAAACCATTGTATCTAATTTTTTAAGAATTATTAAAAGTATATATAGAATATATATTATATATATATAGTATATAGATATATATATACTATATCTTTTATAATATATATATATAAATATATATAATTTTATATTTATATATATAGTATCTATTATTATATATAGTATATATTTTAATATATTATATATATATATATAATATATATAATATATATATATATATATATATATATAATTAGATTAATATATATTACTCAATAATTATATGACATTTCATACAGACCCCAAATGCTTTTATCGAGACCTGGGAGGACGACAATGATTATGTCTGTTGTTGTGTGTGTGTGTGGTTGTGTGTGCTTGTGTGTGTGTGTGTGCATAGTGTGTGATTAGTGTGCTCGTGTACCAATATTCAAGAAAAAAATAAGCGTTGAATTCGTTTCCAATTCATAGTAGTGGACTTAAAGATAATGTTAACGTATAAGAAAAAAAATATATATTTTAGAACAAATGTCAGCAAAAAATCTTTTTCAAATGCCGTTTTAAAGGCCTACCTTAAAATCAGACAGCTTTGTTTCACGATTTTCAAATACATTGGATGGGTAGGGGGGAGATTAGGAGAGGCGCTTTCTGACAAACCCTTATATGAGTGTTATTTTACATCACAGGATTCTCTATATAGAATGGATAGGGGAGAATAATTAATAATTTCTACAAATTGTAATTTTATCAACAACAAAAATTGAGTTTCGGTGTTATTAATTTTTATTCGAAAAAACTATTTATATATTGTTTAGAGGAGTTGGATAAACTATAGTATTCCTTTTACCTCGAACCATATCTTTATTTTGTTAGCCTCACTGTCGTTTAACGATTATTATGGCACGTAAATTCTGGACTAAAATTGTACTGCAGAAGACACGAAAGGTCATGACTACAACTAAATAACTAATGGAATAAAGCGGTTAGCATCTTCCTCATAGTTCATCTTTTTTTTAATTTAATGCCAGCTCCGGTTTGGTGAAACCAAAGGAATTAATGTCAACACTCCTTCACTCTTCCAAAATCTGACATATGTTCCATTACTTTTTAAATAATTATAAAATTCTTAATTATTCAAGCATCAAATTTGTAACAAACGGCTAATTAATTATTAGCATACTATTGAATTACATATAGTTGACATGTATAATACTATCTGCTGTATAAGTACATAATATGAATTGCAGAATCCATCATTGCTACTACGATTTGAATATCTTATAATTATTACTATAAATCCTTAAAATTCAAGTGTGTAAATGTAATGTGAATGCTCAACGATATAAAATTCACTAAGAATAATAATAATCCTTTAGGATATTAGTAAATACTCTTATTAATATAATAGAATTTATATAATTTTCTGTTGTTCTATAATTCTTCTCCTTCAATAAATATAATCGTGATGAAGTGTAGTATTATAAACTAAAATGATATAGATTATATACTTTCATACTATATAATATTTTATATTACAGTCCTCAGGCTATGTAATTAAATATATAAATGCTACCGACTATATATTAATTTGTCACTATAGTAATTTATTCTATGTTAATTACGTTTCATTATTATTACCCAAATATACTGATAAATCAGATTACTATATATAGTATATATATATATTATAATATAATATAATATTATATATATTATATATTATTTTATAATAATATACATATATTAATAAATATAATAATATTATAATAATAATC
>JABUQX010122596.1:7500-32500 GCA_015478945.1 Trachelipus rathkii | reverse complement strand
TAACCTTTCTATAATTGATATAATAATATCAAAATATATAAATAAATTTTTTATTTCTTTTTATGGAAAGCAGTGAGTAAGTAATTTTCTCCAAAAATGCAATATAATAAAGAAAAATTAGTTTTTTTATTTAAAGAGATGATAATATAAGATAATAATAATATTAATAATAGAAACTATATATATATATTACTCAATTACGTGATTATTATTATTATTTATTATTATTATTATTTTATTATTGATCTGTTTATTGATATATATTATCTACATTAATTTTAGTTCGATTATTATCATCATCACACTCTCTTCCAGATTATAGATAATAGTTAATTTAGTCCTTAAATGAATAAACTATTTATAGGTGACATACAATACATGAGATGCACGAGGTGAATGATGCTACTTAAATTAAGTATTGAATAATAAGGCCAACATTACATAATATTTAATATAGTGAAATAAAAATATAGATAAATATATTTTACTCACTCAGACACAGAATAAGACATAAAATACTCTTACGAATAGGTGAGGAACAAACAAGGTCTGGAGATATTTCATAATTCATATTTTGAGGATTTCTAATTTGTAGGCTTATGAACCAAAGAAAACTCTTAATCAGTTAACAAGCATTGGAATTATGCAAAAATCATAGTGCACGCTTGTGGGAGACTAAGCTATTTGCTTCTCAAATAATAAATAGAAAGGAGAGAAAAAGAAAAAAATGGAGAAAATAAAAAACACAATTAAAAAAAAAAGAGAAAGTGAGTGCTTTTAATCTATAAGTAAAATAATTCAAAAGCAGATATTATGTATAAATTTAAATAAATGATATAATTAGTTATATATTACTAATATATTTAAATTTTAATGATCTTATAATAACTTATTTATTTAACTCAAAATACACACTCTTACAATTTATGTAATATTAATCAAATTATATGACATTTCTTCCATAATTAGATGGGAATTAAGCAACATGCTGATCTAATGTCACATAATAAGTAGAAAAGAATAAAATGTAGAAAATGGTATATGATAAAGTATATGACAAGACAAGAGAAAGAGAAAGACGCAATACGCAATAAGAGAGAAGAACAGTTTCAAACACATGATAGTATGAGGAGGGAGGATTGGAACAGTAAGAAAAGAATGGACACGTAGAAGAGGATAATAACAATGATAATGAGCCAAGAAGAAGAAAGAAGAAAGAATGGTAAAATAATGAAGCTGAAGTAGAGAGAAATTTGGCAATGTGTGAATTGATAGTTATTTTCTAGAGTGCAAATATTATAATAATAAAATTTTTTGCGTGTATGTTATTTAGATATTAACTAGCGCCATATAATATATATGATAAGTAGTAAGGTTCCTAGAAATCATAAGTATCTATATATACTTTATCTTATGTCTTTGTAATAGTTATTACTCATTATCCTATATACTACGTCTAGATTATATATATTCAAATATAATTATACAGCAGATAATTTTTTTAAAATTATAATTATATTATGATTAATGAAGCAATATATATCATATTATATATTTTAAGGTATTTTATATGCATTATATACTCACTTACAAATATGCATGTCACTCCAAAAAAATATTTACTCTACTATCTCAATAAGGCTCAAAATATACTATTATCAATTCTAATATAGGATAAGAAAGACTAGCTGAAACTGGCTATAATGAGTACGTTCATCTATAGCTCAAATATCTAATATATAAACGAAGGAAGTTCATCAATGATTTTATGCTTTGATTAAATTTGATTTACTAAATTATATGAAAATTTTTTATATATGAATAAAATTAAATAAACTATTTTATATTATATATTTTATTTCTCTATAATATCTAATAGCATAAATATAATTATATTATTTATTATCTATATAAATTTATTAAGTAATAATATATATTAATATATATGTAATAATATTAATATCTATATCTATATATATTATTAATATATATAATATATAATATAATATATATATATATATAATATAATATAATATTTATATATATATATTTATATATTTTATTATTATATATTATAATAATATATATATATATATAATATATATATAATATATATATATATATATTATATATATATATATATACTGTTATATATATATATATATATTATATAATATATATATATAATTATAATATATATTAATAATATATATTATTTATATATTATATATATATTATATACATTTATATATATATATATATTTTATTATTTTATATATATTAATATATATAACATTAATTATAATATCTATATATAATATTATATTATATATATATATATATATCTAATATATATATATATATATATATATTTAATATATATATATTAATATATAATTAAGTATTATATATATATTAATAAGTAATATATATATTATATAATATTATTATAATATATATGTATATATATATATAAATTAAATTATTAAAAATTCTCATATAACTCATATAATCAGGCATTGCCTAATATACGTTATTACTGATAGGAGTAGGCCTACTCTAGGCAGTTGCTTCCTACAGGAATCCGGAATATAATGGATGCTGAATTCTATATCCATTGTCTTGCTATTAAAATTAATTTTCTTACACACCCGGCCAAAATAATGACACACCACTCGGGCACCACACGCAGACACTATAATAGTATTATTAGTATATATAATATATATATATATAATATATATATAATATATATATATATATATATAATATTAATATATCACACACACATATAATGATATATACACACACTAACATACTATCATCATACACATAATATATATAGTTATATATATATATATATTAATATATAATTTACATATACAAGATCATTTAACCATGACTCATCAAATACACAACTCACACACATCATACCACCACCCCACACACCCATACCATATATATATTAGTATATATACTATATAATACACCCAAATATATATATTAAATATTAAATATATTAATATTATATATATATTATATATATATTATATATAATATAATTATTATATATATATATATATTAAATTACATTATATATTATATATATATATATTATAATTATTATATATATAATTAATTATATATATATATATAATATATAAATATTATATTATATATTTATATATAATATATATATAATATATAATATATAATATATATATATTAATTAACTAATATATATATTATATATATATATATATATTAATAATTATATATATATAATATATATATATAGTAGTTAAAGAGGAGGCACTACTAAGCAGTACCAGACCGGGACATACCGTGAAGTTGCAACCAGGGATAAGTTAGTACACTAGTTGTACAAGCAACTATTTATGCTAATATATCCGATTTTTTCACAAGATTGGACGTGTCTAAGGTTGTTATATATATATATATATATTATATATATGTTCAGGTCGGGTGAGACCGAATTTTAAGGTCTGGAAGACCGACTCCGAGTTTCTGAGCCTGTACTCAGGTGTTTTTATAACCTCATCTATATACCCCAAAAGGGGGGCTTAGCCCCCAAAGGGGTTTTTTGGATTCCTAGATAAAGTTTATTAAATTAATTCGCAGAAGACGAAACTTGGAGGCGGTAGAGGGGTCACGACCAGAGTCGAAGACGGAGTTGAGTCGATTCCGGGGTTCGGAGGTTTCAGAGAACGTCCTACCCAAGTGAACGAGGGGTAGTTCTCCTTCACTGATCTGCAAAAATAGATAAGAATTGCTCTCATAAGTGTAATATGCAGGGTTTTACAGTAGTAGGGAATTATAGAAGAAGACATAGAGAACGAGAAGAACACGTAGACATGGACTACGAGCACTAAGAGCAGACTAAAACCTAAGACAGAATGATGAAATAGAGAGTTATAAAGCAGTAAGCGATCTCAGAGTAAGATCACCTCACATCTACCCGTAAATTACCTATGTGAGCTGTTCGTAGCCAGTTAGCGGTGGCTACTAGTTACGCTAACTATTACCCTTATCCTAACTATAAATATACTTAAACATAATAATCCTACCTGTTGTGTTCACATAACTGGCTCATAGTTCATATAACCTTGTAAAAACGTCAAATTTGCAATGTGAGCAATACTTGTCAAAGATACCCCGTCCTTTTACCTAAATTGTAATTGAAGACATAGCAGTGACATATACTCTAAATAAATATCTACGATTTTGAATATATAAACAACCTCTTCAACATTATATAAAGAATACTGTGGCATATTGTTTAGCTATTTTATTATTTTTAAATATAATGTATTTATATATATTGTAGACATTTTTCTTTTATAGTTTATCTAACTTTTTTGGTTTCATTTTATATAATTTTTTCTTTAGTTTATCTTTTTTTTTGTTATTTAAAATAAATAAATAAAACATTTTTTTATATCTATAAAAACAATTTTATACTTTTTATATGGTTTTTATAATTAAATCTATAAATATTTTTTGGTCATTTTAAAATACCTTAAAGGTCACAGTAAATCTATAGTAAATATATAAGCTAATATCAAAACTGCCCTCCTATACTCAATCATCATTCACTGATTGATTATTATTGTATATACTATTTGGATTTAGAGTTATGATTACTAATATATTTGAGATTATAAATGTACTCATATTTGTATAGTAAAATACACAAAAATCATTCTACTTAGTTTTGGCTTAATTATGTTTAATATTCGTTTATCACGTCCGTCTACATTTTTACTTATAAAATAAATTTAAAGTGAATGTTTTTTAATTACGTATTTAAAAACATTTTGCTTTTATATGACTTGTATTTTAGGAACTATTTTCATTTATATGTTTTATATAAACTAAAAAATTTGCATTTTTAACATATACCTTAATAAGCTCAATGTAAATACCATAGTTAAAATGCAGTTGCTACATAACAGTAAAAGGGGACAGAGGAAGATAATACATAGTTAAACCTCTCAAACCACTCTATCCTCTACCGTCATTCGTGATCATAATTGAATCTCTTGATTTGTATGTCTAAAATGAGAATAAAAATCATAGAAGAGTAAATTCTTGTATTACATGAACACAAAAACTTTATTTATTTTTGTTTTTGGTAGAAAAAAAAGGAATATTTGTAAAGAAGTAAATATAGAATGTCGCTTATCGAAGATTGACATGCCTAATATAGACTTAGGTCCATCCCAGTTCACACATTTATATATCCAGTAAAATCAAATAGAAGGTGTAAAGGGATCGATGGAAATAAATCAGTAAATCAGAAATCAGAAATCAGTAAATCAATCCACCCACTCTACACCTACTACCCATAAGCAGCATATATTCTTATTAATATGTGAGATCTATGATCTAATTATTCTATTGATATACTATTGATCTATATTGATTATATAAGTTACATAATTTTATTAAGTTCAACATATAACTAATATAATAAACAAATAACTTTTATTTATTTTTGTTATTGTTTTCTTTAAACATAAATTTGACTTTACTCCATTCTACTATTCTTTTATATGCTTTATCCTTAAAAAAACCTTATCGCTTGATTACCTCATGTATCCATAAACGTCGTAATAATTACAGTAAATTCATCCTAATCACTGAGAATCCGTCAATCAGTAAATCCTCCACTCCACTCTATTGTCCTACCCATCTATATCTGTGATCATAATTGATCTATCTTAGATTATGTTAGTTATAAAGTCATATTTTGTACAACATTACACAAAAACTTTTATTTATTTTTGGTTTTGATTTCTTTATAAATTGTTTAAATTGTTTTTATAATAAAAAATTAATATTTTTTTATAATTGTTATATAGATAGACCTTTATGAAAAAAAATATTTTTCATATATTCACACCTATAACCTATTTAAAGGTACATATAAACTATTCATAATAATATCGAAACTATATCCAACCACACTCCTACCCTTCCATATGATTATATTAGACTATGATATAGTTGATTAGCTTTTGATTTATATAATATATCAAGTTACATATTTATAGTAAGTATAAACATTATATACAACATAAAACTTTATCTTATAATTTTATTCGTTTGTTCTTTAAACATATTTGTTTTTACTCTTAAATTAAATAAATTATGCTTATTAAACATTTTGATATTTTAAAAAATTAACTAATATAATTTGACATAAGGTAAATTTTTAAAAATAAGTAATGCTGTCAATAACTATATCCATACTAATTAATACACTCTCTATACCCTTTATTACTATACTCATGTAATCTTATTAATTGAGATCTATTTAGGTTATTTAATTGATTATCTAATTGATCTATTGAGGTTCATTGGACTCGAGAGTTGTATTCAGAGTCGAAGTAC
Organism: Trachelipus rathkii; assembly: GCA_015478945.1. Taxonomy (NCBI): domain Eukaryota; kingdom Metazoa; phylum Arthropoda; class Malacostraca; order Isopoda; family Trachelipodidae; genus Trachelipus; species Trachelipus rathkii. The sequence goes on along the minus strand of JABUQX010122596.1, from coordinate 26,083 downwards.
ATGCCTCATATGGAGAGGCCGAGGGAAGCATCACACATCATTATATTAATTAAAATAGTTCAAATGTTTACTATATATGTTAAACATCTATTCATCTTTCTTGTAACTAAATTTTTATACTAATCAATCTTAATTGAATTTTATTTGACGTATTATTTATATCATAATTATGTATTTTTAATAGAGGAGTTAGAAAATGCTAGCGTATAATCAGTAAAATAAACCACCCACCCTAACTCCACCCTTCATTTGTTTTCTGTATCAGTATAATGCACCTATTATTGCTCTTAATATAGGGATATCTATTGGTTCTGTTGAATAGGAGGAATGTTCGATTTGTTTGACCTACACTGTAAAGACGCGATAATTCATATTTTTTATTTGTTCGGTTTCATATCTCGGTCTTGTTATATGTGTATTATGTACGTAAAAAAGAAATCTATTGTTTTTTCTATGTTTTTGGCTATCTTAATATTAGATATATTTAGCATCCACTTATATACAAGCCCTCTCGAAAAACGTGCATAATAAAACTCTCCAGTCAACAATAGCAGAATTAGGATCACAGCACAGGGCAATCAATGAGTTGCTAGTTTCGCACACTAATACTCATGATGAAGCAACATATCAATGATATATATAAAGATAACGTGATTTCTTAATATTGATTATTAAATAGTATAACTATAAATAGAACAAACCGTTCATTATTATTTTTATTGTATTATAAAAATTATTTTATATAACTCAATAAAACTTTTATTTTATTATTTGGTTTGTTGTTTCTTAAAACATTATGTTTTTACTATATAAATAATATTATTTAATATATATATTTGTTTAATTTGGCGTTTATAATATTTTGTTTTTACTATAATAAATTATTCATTTTTATGTATTTACACTTAAAAAAAATTTTGCTAATACTTTATCACTACCATAAATTCAAGTTAATATTCAGTAAAATCCAATAATGATATATTGACCAGATATAACTATCTATTACATACCTCTTTATACATATGTGATCTATTGATCTATATATATATATAAAGTCATATTTTGTATATACATAACACAAAAACTTTTTATTTTATTGTCTGTATAGCGATGTATGATTAAGAGCGAATGAAAGATTGTATTGAGCATGAAGTAAGAGAACGAGAAAGAGTATGTAATTGTTACGAGTATGAAGAGGGTGTTAATGTAGTAGAGCGTATGTATGAGAAGAGTGAATTGATGGAGAGTATAGAGAAGAAGAAGGATTGAGTATGAATTGCATGTATGTTTATGTTAGAGAGAAACTTGAAAAGAGAAGTACTGCAGTAGTGAGACGAAGTGTAACCGATGGAAGAGACGATAAAGAGAGAGAGATGCCAAGGATAAAGGATCGAAGGAGACGAAAGTAACATTCCAAGAAGGGCCCTCAAAGCATTATAACACGCTCATAAATCTTTATGAATAATTGAATTAATATTATCATTCAGATAAGGGGAAGATTCTTCAAATTATCGGCTTTGAAATTGCTACAATAGGAATTCCACAAATTCTCCTAACTTCCAAAAACAAGTTTCCTGAAAGAAGCCTTAGATTCTTTAATAGCCACCAATAGGGTAATCTTCTTTGACAGTTTATTTTACATAATGAAACCTTCAATACCAGGGTGTGATTTTGATTTTAATGTACAATGGAACTCAACTGCCTCGAAATCTCTATTCGGTTAAATCAAGCGATCAGATTCTCAAATTTAACATTTATTTTATAATTTAATACGTAGAGAACGAATTTAAAACAGATGGGTATATTCCACTGAAAAACTTCTTATAATGATATTCAGTTTTTTGATTCGTCATTTACACATATTCAGTCGGATATACTAATACAGCGCATAGTGGAAAGGAGTAATATTTTACTCTCTCTTTGTCACCTATTTGCTCACTATTAAATTCCGCTTTCCGAAGCAGCCAGAATGTAGAGTTCTATGTTTGTGGATAACTATAGTCTATATATTTGGGCTCTTTTTATTATCGCTATTTAAGAAATCGGAACCTTTATATAATATAAAGTTAGGCATAAATTTCATAACATATCATCACTACATCCTCGCGCTAAAATTTGTCAGTTAATTAATAAAATATAAGATTGTCCAGACAGATAACGAAAGTTAGCAATGTACTTCTTATTCATTAGCTAACAGGTTGGTGAGTCTTTACATATATTTTTGGTATTTCAGATTTCATTTTCTCATATGATAACTACTTTCATATATATATAGTATTATATATATATCCCTATTTACTGGCTCAATCTATTTGATTCATATATTTGGATCTATTGAATATTCTAATATATGATCTATATTGATTTCTAAGTTACAATATATTATATGTATAACATTAAACACATATTATATAATATATATATATAAAATAATTTATTTCATTTATATATTTTGTTTTTGTTATCTTTCAACTTTTCTGGTATTATACATAATATAGTAATGTCGCTTTTTAATCCTCATTGTATTTTACTTCGATATAAAAACTGTCTGCCGTAATATAATCATATCATACTATATATAAAGCAGTAAATCAGTAATTCAAGTTAAATCATATAAAATTCAAATCTATGTATCACACAGGTCCTACCACTCTCATAAACCAATTATTCTGTGATCTATATTGATTATCTATACTTTAACTGATCTATTGGATTATCTATCTTGATTATTATTGATTCAAGTCATTATAAATTTTTATGTTATATATATATATAAATTAAACACTTACACAACTCTATTTTTATTTATTTTGTTTTGTATCTTTAACATTATTTCTTACTTATATTAAATGAGTCACGCGGACAGAGGAGGATTATGTGATTTATTTTATTAATGGTTTGCGTCTATAAATATGTAATATTATTTTTGTTTTATAACTAAAAATATTAGGTGAAGTGAGTTATCCTCTTATATAATGCATGGTAAATATCAGCAATCATTAATAGAGATATTTTATAATGCATTTTAACATACCTAATATATAAAGGCATAATTAAATATATATCAGTAATCAGTTTAAAATTATATACAATAACTCAAACCCTATCTCACAACCCCTCTTAATAACCCATCCAATAAGATCTATTTGATCTATTGATCTATGATTATAAAGTCATTAATTTTAGGATAAATTCTATACGTCGCAGAATGAGATACTTATCGTTTTCCATATATATATATATTTCTTTTAAATAATTACGCTCACTTTTTTTATTTAAAAGAAAAGTGTTTTTTTAACAATTATACAATTATTAAAAAATATATTAGCATTTTTTACTCAATTACCTTATTAAAGGCAGTAAATAATCTAGTTAAAAATATATCAGTAATTACAAAAGTAACAAAAAATCTAAATAAACATTTTATCCCTTCTAACTCTAGTCATACTTTATAATACTGGTTGATATCTATTGAGATTTACTTATTAATTACTTATATTATTTATTGATCCATTGATCTATCAATATATTGATCTATTGATTCAGTCATATTTTGTATAACATTAAACACAAACTTATTAAATTTATTTTTGTTTTGTTATTTTTCTACTTGTAGTTTTCGCTTTTTAACTCTATGCAATATTCTCTCATTCGTTAGAAAATTTTGCCAAAAAAGAAAACTCCTATTTACTATTTATGTTAAGAACAGAAAAATAAATTACATTTTATATACATTAAGATTATAAAGCAGTAAATCAGTAACTCAGATAATCAAACCTGGTAGAGTCTGAACAGCGCAAGAACTCCTGAGTGTTCCTTGCTTCTGTACCATGGAATCATACTTTGTATCTTATATTATGATCCAAATTGAATATAGCCTCTCTATTTTGTATTTCAGAGTGTCATTCATTTATAAGCTATATAATTAACTATTTACTATTGCTTAAAATAAATCTCTCTAGAGACTATGGATATGTGATGGAGTTAGTATATTGTTGTTCGTTGCTTTATTTGTAGAATCGAGATCGCTTTGATATTTTGTGGCTATTTGTTTGGATATTGAGAGTATGGTCTGATATTGGTGTTGTTGGTGTTAGAGTTTGTATGTTAAATATTGTTTCTGTATCACAGTTCATGTTAATATTAACACTCAGTAAAGACATATTATTTTACGTATATAACAAATTAAATCTAAAATATTACCTTTAAAATAAAAACAGATTTTCTTTAGCTGTTAGTGATCGCTAAGGCAATTTGTGCCTAAAAAAAACTAAAAAAACTCTAAAAAATAAAATAACTATATAAAACGGTCTTCTTATAACTGGTGAGCTCAGTTTACTATGTCAGCCTACAGAATAACACAATATGTGACAGTAATTATTATTAAGTTTACGAGATATCTTTATCGCCAGCGGGAAGAACGAGATAAAGACAATACCTGAGGGTACTACTCAGCTGCTTGTCAATAAATATTATAATTATTTAATTCTATATTATTAATTATTATTTATTATTAATTATTATATTATTAATATTATTATATTATTATTCATTATTATTATTATTTATATTTTATTTATTTATATTATTATTATTATATTTTTAATTATTATATCAACTATATATGTATATATTATTTAATATTAATTATACTATACCTATTTTATGGACATTAAACAAAAATACACTAACATACAATCATCATGGTTAAATATGTGGCACATACAGCTACAACTACATATATATATATATATTATATATAATAAATGGCTTTAATAAGACTTTATTTATTTGGCGATAAATAAGATTAAACTTATTCTATACTTCTAAGTTTACTTAACTGCTTTTTATCGCATATCATCTATTGTATTTATTTATTTATTAATTATATTTTATTCATCAACTATATTTGCTAACACATCTATAACTATTGTACACTCTCATCACACTCTCTATCTCACACAGTCTTTGAATTTCTAATCTTCCATTGCCGCCTTGTCTTTCCAGAGGATTTCCAATATTTAAGAAGATTTTTCATTTTTTTTCGTTTTTTGTAAATTTATTAATTAAATAATCAGTTTTGTTTGGAATTTCATTTCTTTTCACTAAGTTTTAATAAATAATATCCATCAAACATATTAAAATAATATAATATTTTACAATTTTAATTAAACATTAAATTTTTAAATAAATTTATTATCATTTTCAGAAAGATTTGTTCGCTCAAGAAAGGTGCTCGGTTTTGATAGCTTTGGGCCATAGATTCGAAAGAAAAATACAACATTAATGCTTTAAGACTAAAATATGTATTGATAAATTTTGGGTTGTAAATATAGTATGTTTTGTTATTTATCTTTTTGATGTTGTTTTGTGAATTTTCCAACACTCTCTTTTTATTCCTATATATGCGTGTTTTTATTTGATTTAATTAGTTAGTTTTGATGTTGAGGAGGTGGGGGGGGTAGGAGTGTGTCAAAGCATCGTTATTATGGGAGGATAGGTATTGTATTCAACATTGAAGTTATATTTGTTATGAAAAAGCGAGAGAGTCTTCTTCACGCGCCCGCTCCTTAAATATAATCAAAATATAAGGGATGTTTTTTGATTTGCTACTCTAGTTCTCATACGGTGACTTGTCTATAGGATGCACAATTAGTAATGAATAATTAATATAGAAAATATTCGAAAAAGGTGTATTTATTTTTATAAACTTTGAGTAATAAAATGGGAACAATCTATGTATATTATTTGAGAAATCGCTTATTCAATAGGTTTCTCATTGGTATGTGATATAAATAAATTAAAGAAGGGGTCGTTATATTATGGATAGGGTAGTAACTATGGTAGAATCCTGGAAATACTGGAATCCTGGAAGGATTCCAGGAACCTGGAACTGGCAAAAGTGACTTCCGGAAACACTAGGAAATCTGGAAATCACCCATACTCTATCTCACATAAAAAAAATTAATTCAAAATAATAAATTAAAAAAAAAATAAAAAAATAAAAAAAAAAAAAAAATAGTAAAAAAAAAATAATAATATAAATAAAAAAAATAAAAAAAAATAAAAAAAAAAAAAAAAGAGAAATATCATATAAAATTAGAAAAAAAAGAAAAATAAAATTAAAAAATAAAAAAAATAAAAAATTAAAATTAATAATAATATATATATATATATATATTAATTATATATATATATATTATATATTTTATATATTAATATATAATATTAATATAATATTATATTTATAAATATAATATATAATATATATATATATATATTATATATATTATATAATATATATATATATATATATTAATCTTAAATAGACTAGTTCATGTATATTAGTGAATAAATTTATTAAATTAATATTTATAAATATATATATAATATTATATTTAATTTATATTATTATATATGATTTCTACAGAGTACCAGGAGGTTCACAGATATTTTATAGCGCAATAAACCATGCATCGTATATATATCGATACAAATGTTATTAATTAATTATTTTTCTATTCGATAATCTATCTTTTCAGTCCAATCACCCAGAGGCACGTAGTAAAAGTAACGTATATTAAAACATCGATTATATAATAGAGGTAATAATAAACTCATACTATAAATCTAAGTTAATAATATATCGTCCTATGAAACAGCATCAAAAATGATCTCATAAGATTTTTATTTATAATAAACCTCTATTATATAATCAAAACCCTAACCTTTGGGTGGTTAAGTATTCACTATGAAGTATCAGGTCAAATAAAAATAATCAAATCAAATCAGCTTTAAAACAAAATATAAATATAAAGTATAATAGACACAAAAAGAAAATACATAACAAAACGATATGTTTATATTAAAAAAAATAAAATCAAAAATAATATATCATAAAATAAATATTATCATACGTGTACGTCTATAGAAATATGTTACACATCTGCTTAAGATAACATTCAATAAAGAATATATAACTAGTCCATTAGTGCAGTAAAGTTTAGTACGATGATTCTCAATAAGCATGGCGTCGCTGTTATTTATACCTATAATTGAGTGGTCTTAATCGAATTGTGTGTGTTCAGATGATCGCTCGCTGCTTGTGCGCTGGTTGCGTATATAGAAGTGGGTAGTAACGCTGGAGTGTCGTCAGTGTGACGCCTGACGTCTATTTCGTTGTTATTTTAGACGTTGTATTCGCTTTCATGATAGTGTCCTCATATAACATTAAAAATACTCTGCTTTTCGCTACGGGTAGAACTAATAGAAATGACTATTTATATAATAAACTCTATTAAATAATAATAATAATAATAATAAAAATAATAATATTTACTTTTCATAAAGTTCTTTGAAAGTTAGTATTAATAATTACGAACAATTGTTTCTTATGTATGTGCTTTCCTTTTTGCTTTTTTGGTTCTCCATATGAGTATTATGAATAATATAATTGATAATAATTATTTTTCTGTAAGACATGATTTAATTGTTGAACGACGGTGATTTGCGTAAATATAATTTATGCGAAATATGATAGTAATATATTAGAAGGTATAAAAATATATCAACACACCTCCTTCTAGGTGAAGCTTCCTTTCTTCAATCATTTTTTAATTTCGCCTTCCAAGTTCATTAATATAGTCATCCGTTCTGCGGTGGTTAAGGCTCAACCTCTGCTCGTTTTTTTAATATGATCTTTAAATTTTAGGTTAATGTCCGTGGATTCCAACGAGAATTTTCTCTGGTAACTCGGAAAAGCCCGTTCTACCAGTTATGTCTTGCACTGTCTCTATGCATAATTTTTGTATTTTTATAGACTTTTAAAAAGCCTTCGACACCGTAGATTACAAATTACTTTTAAGATAATTGTTACAATGTGAAAATCTTTCTATTTATATACTCTCTTTTTAGATTATTTTCCAATTAAGGTGATAGGTTAATTATTTTATCTCAAACATGGAAGCGTGATGATAGGTTTCTCTTTAATAGCAAACTGAACATCAATCAAGCCAACATATTATCAAGCTCAATATATCCTAATTAGAACGGAAGACGAAGACGACAAGAGCAGAGCAACGAAACGAAGAGCCGAGACGAACAAGCAGAGAAGAAGAATTTAGATTGTTTATTGTAGTGGATAGAAGTAGACGAAGAGAGAGAGAGAGACAGAACAGAAGTACTGTGAGTCAAAGATAACGAGAGAGATGAGAGAGTATCGAGAGAGGAGCAGAAGTAGAATCAGAGAAGAGGGATAGGAGGAGAAGGGATAAAAGAAGCGATGAGAGATGAGAGCAGGATGTAGGAGATTTATAGTAGAGGATTTGGTACCTGGGGATTATATTTCGCCTTTTACAAGGTAATGTAAAAATAATGGTTTTTTTTCACTATAAGTATTGTTTATTTAAAACATTAAAACAAGAAATGAACCATATTTAATATTTAAAAAATAAATAACATATTATACTTAATAATTCATAATAATTCAAATAAAGTTTACATAATTTTCTCTCTTTATAGGAGTAATTAATTCCACTCTGCAAAGATAATGATTCAAGATTCACAACAACTTACATAAAATGTAACAGTATAAAGTATGTTTTGTGCTTTATGTATACGTAATTTCCTAAATTAATTTCTTTAGTTCTTACCTGAACTCTCTTTTAAATGACTTGAGATCTAAATAAGACTCAATTTGAGTCAACATTTTAGATCATAGATTAGTCCCTCTATATCTGATCAATAGCATCCGCAAGGAGATTAGAGTGAGGATATACGGAAGGGATGATCTATGATTTTACTCTTTAAAAGTATTATCTTTTACATGGATATACTCTCTGTAAATTTCTCACTACTGCTCTTATACACAAGTCAATAAAGAAAAATACTGTCAATATTTATAATAATGAGTTCAAAACATATAAAAAACGTAAAATAATTCTATATCTTTAGTAAAAAAACAAAATATTTAAAGGAAACAGAAACAAAAATAAATAACCAGTATCTCTTTTGGTGCTATTGTTATAGAAACCATATGACTTTAAATAAACAATAGAATCACTCCACAATAGATCACTACCTAGACTTCACACTAGAAAATCATCGGATGGGTAGGAGTGAGTAATGGATGGTACGTAGGCTCTCTGCACTATGTTACTGATTTATCAACTGTATTAACTGCTTCACATTATCACCAGCGTAAGTAAACAATCAATCAATATTGTCAACTATTAAAATAATCTTTTACTTCTCTAACAGTTTAAAGTAAACTAAACACATTAAAAAGAATCTAGAATCTCTAACTTTTTCACGCTAAAACAAAATATCGTTTTAACAGCATACAACTAGAATACAATAATAATTACAATTATATTAATCAGCTAAGAAAAATAATGTTTCAACAGAAAACCAAAACAAATACAATATAATAATAAGGTTTTTTGTTTATCATAATGTTAATTAAACATCTCACACAAATATATGAGCTTCTTAATTAATACAAAATATGATCCAACTAGATATGCTCGCATAATCTAGAATCATAGTACGATCAACTAGATCATACAGGCTAAGCGAACTGAGAGGTTGGTCTGAATACGAGTTTTGATCGTAACAACACTGATGTTCTACTGGCTTTTACTGGCTTCATAAAAGTATAGAATGAAACTATCAATACTAGTCACAACAGATCTAATTTTTTTTTATGAACGTCCTCTAAATAACAACCTATACTCTCACCTAAACCGACACAATATAAAGTATTTTTTTGTCAATAACACCACTGACATCAAGTACATATCAAACAGACAACAAAAAAAGGAGAGTATAATGCGCCCAGTTCTAAATTAAAATATGTGTTGTGTATGTTATTACAAAATCACGGAACCTTGACAGACAAACTAAGATCAAAAGAGTTAATGATTCAATACGATCAATAGATCACAGAGGGATGAGGGTATGGAGGGCATTTGAATTTACTGATTTAACTGATTTAGGGTATGTAAATATGCAATCTATAACTTTCTAAAGTCTATTAAACATAAACAATAGAATAAAAATTTCTTTTCTAGCTTATAATAATCTTAAATATTATATAAATACAGAATAAAAAGCAAGAGAAGTAAAATTATTTTACATTGATTCTAATTCTTATTACAACATTCATCAATGTTTTAACCACCAAAGACCCAAACTATTTTTACTACCTAATTAAAAATATGTATTTGAAGTTATGCATTTAACTCATAATAATATTACTTGAAATAAATCTAGAACACTATAGATCTTCCCAATAGATCATATTAGAACTAACATGAAATTGGACGATAAGAGGATTATTCGCGAAGAAGTTCATGTAATTTTTGATTATATCTTTGTATTTAGTTTTACTTCACAATTATTAATCATGAGCTTTAAGGGTACTGAGTAAAGAAGAGTGATCAATCAGATATATAATAAGGTATCTGAAAGCTCACTCAGCGTTCTGATATAAACTAAAAAAGATCATTAAATGAAATGTTTAGTCAGAAACATAATTAGTTTAAAGACATTACTATCATATAAAAATTTTCTTAAATTGCATTGTATGGTTATTAAAGAATAATTAAATGTATATATTAGAAACAAGAACCAAATACATTATAATAAACGTTTTTTATGTGGGGTTATGATATTAATATAATCAAATATATAGACTTGAATCCTAATAGAATCAAATATGTAATCTCAATTAAGATATCAATAAGACTCACAGCAGGGATATGAGATGGCTGGATACATTTTGATTTACTGATTTACTGATTTATTAATGTTATAGTAATATATGCATAATATTTTTTATTTATCAGTTAATATAACATATAAAAAGTAATGATTTTTCTATAATAAAAAAAATATATAATTTATTTAAAAGCAAATTTAAAACAAATAATATAAATAAATTATTTATAGTAAAAACATAATGATTATAGAAACAAATACAATAATAATAATAAAGTTTTTGGTTATGTTATACAAAAAAAATACGTTGAATCAATAGATCAATAGATCTCTAGATCAATAGATAACAGAAAGGGTTATAGAGGAATGGATGATATACATAGTTTGATTTAACTGATTCTACTATTATACAAATATATATATATTAACGGTATATATATATATATAATTGATTTTTACTGCTATATATATATTATTATATTTATATATATATATTAATTTATATTATCTAAATATTGAATAGATAGATATCCAGGTTCCTAGATAACATTTATATAAAAAAAAATAAGTAGATATAATTTTTAGTAAAATATTAAAGTTTTTTAAGAAACAATAACAAAAATAAATTAAAGTTTGTGTGTTATTTTATATATACAAAAATATATTGCTTATCATAAAATAAGAACCAAATATGATTCATAATAGATGACATAAAATAGATATTAGATCTACGTAATGGTTAGAGTTAGGATAGAGTGGGTGGTTTGATTTCTGACTTTACTGCCTTTACTAGCTTACGAAATAATTTGAAAAAAATGATTTAAAACGAAATAAAATAGATTAATTAAATAAATATTTAATAGTAAAAAATAAATGTTTAAAGAAAACAATAACAAAATAAATAAAGTTTTTTGTGTATGGTTATGAACCTAAGTACACAAAAATCCCTATCGGTGGAGATCTAATAGAATCAATTAGATATTAGCTAATAGATTTCAGGAAATCAAAAGGTATGACCGAAATAGATACAATTTATTTATTAGACTAAGAAAGTTGAATAAGGACATAAAAGGGAATAATAAGCTGGTCTGGAATTATACATGAGTTCTTTTATTTTCTGTTTATGGGTAATGTTATTTAATGAGAGATAATGCTTTTAAGATAAATCTATGAGAGTGTATCATATATATTCTTCATATTTTAGATTTAAATAATCATTTAAAATATTTCGAACTTTATGAAAAAAAAGATTTTGCAAAATAATATAATTATTTGTTGTCGCGATCATGATTTTTGATTGTGCTTTATAAAATATATATATGACTTGAATCAAACAGCCCTCCTAATATGATTTAGATCAATAGATCAATAATATGGGAAGGGTAGGAGTGTGGTTGGTTAAGTTTTGTAATTTTAAGGTTCTCAGTTGGTTTAACTATAGATTTTAAAGGAGCACTCATCTAAAATATGTTTAAATTATTTTTATTAAGTTATATATATATATAAACTCATAAAAAGCATATAACAAATAGCTAAAATACAAATGTTAAAAGAAAAATAATAACAAAAATATAAATAAATAATTATTTTATGTAATTCTGGTACATAAATATGACTTTAATCAACAGATCTAATAAATAGATCAATAGATCACGAATTAGGGTTTAGGACATAGAGTGAGGGTGTTTGATTTATCACTGAGATTTACTGCTTTATGTAGATTTACTTATGATTTTAACTGATTTAACGCTTTAATAAGGTTTTTAGTAAATATTGCAAATTTTTTAAATGAGGTATAAACAAAAATAAGTAATCAATCTTTCTTTAGTCAACACTGATGTAAAATAATGTTTAAAAGAAACAAAAGAATATAGAATAAGATACGAGTTATTTGTGTTTTGTTTAATGCCTCAAGCAAAATGTTTGACTTTTACATGACGAATTAGGCTACGAGTATCCTACACTGCTAAAGACAAACTAGATCAATAGTATCAGAAATGTGATTGGGAAGTGGCGGATAAGGAGTGGGTCGCGCGATTACTAGATTCTACTAGATACGCGATGATTTACTTGAGAGATTTTTATCTTTGTATTTATCTTTGTTTTTCTTGTTCCACTGATTATTACATTGGAATTTATTTTTCTTTATAATTATCACGCGCGTAAGTTGGAATAAATTGCACAATTAGGTTGTAAACAGCTCTACGCAGATGGCAAGGAACATATGATCGCGAGGTCCCTACGGACCTCTTCTCTTGGTTGTACAAGACGGGGAGGGCACATAAATAGGTTTAAAGACAACCCAGTACAAAAAGAGGGATAGGTACAAAGTATATTCGGGTTGTACTATGGGTGTCGCGGGAGTCTACCCACTTACCTAGATCCCGAACTTTCACAGATCACACTAGTATTGTAACATACGGGGATCCACTAGATTTTCACGGACATTGCGCTTGAGTCCCGCACGGTGACGGGGAGTGGTTGACTTTACCGACCTTCACTCGCGAAATATACTGGAGACCTTTCACTTGCATTTCTACTGCATCTTCACTGGCTTAAGGTATGTAAACAATCCAATATTTTTTAAAGATACTATAAAAACATATTAAGATGAAATAAATAATTATTACTTAGTTAATATCACACATAGTTGGGGCTCAACAGAGCACAAAGTGGGTTGGACATTGAATGGGGGAACGTTCATAGCCTTGTAAGGAAGAGCTAAACAGAGAGAAACACTAACAGAACAGGTCTCTCGCTAATAGATCAGCAAGAGCGTCGGTTATACTCGGGAGTATCAATCATAAACTAGACACACCGATGAGGTGTGACTGATTCAATGTCACCACTTCCCACGTCGATACACTCTAGTAGAGGGGGGAAGAGGTTCACTCGTATCGTAGGGAATTTACTGAGGATTTACTCGCGCTTGTCAATCTGTTGCGAGATATATACGCCAACATACTTATGGGTATAGTCTCTTAGTAAAAAAAAACAAAATATAACAAAGGTACTAAATTTAATATAAAAAAAAAAAAATGATATCACTCCTTCATCTTAGAAATATTATATTTCGGACTAGCATATAAATCATATAATATTGAAAAATCTGTTATTAACTCTAAGAGAATCGCAAAGTATTCGTACATCTATATTAAACAATCATCTATAGTTGAGAATATTAAAAAATAAAAGGCAATACATATGACCTATTTACGTTATGACGTTATATTAAAAAAGAAAACGAGATTTTTATGAAAAATAGAATAATGTCAGTCTTCTACACCTTTAGTACGAAACGGTTATTCATATGCTAAGATCAATTGCAAATTTAGACGATATTATATACATTAATAGAACAGCACCGTATTGATGAACAGAAATGATATTAGTATATATTATTTATAAATAAATGTATTTACTAATATCTCTCTCCTATATAAATGATAAGTAATTCGTATAATAATATAATTTATTTTTTAATTAAATTAAATAATTTATTAAATAATAATTAATTAAAATAATTTTAATTTAAAAATATTATATATATATATATATATATATTATATATAGCACACTTATTGTGAACACAAATATAAATATTTAACTATATAATAAAAAAAACCTCAAAAAATAAAAAAAGTAAGTTCTTTTTTTAGCAAATCAATTTTTAATTTTTCTTAACCTAAAATAAAAATTATTACCAACTTTTCCAATACTAAATTATTTTGAACTGGTTTACCTTAAGGTCTAATATATGTTATATATATATCTATATATATATATTATATATATATATATTTTATTATATATATATATATTTTTAATATTATATATTATATATATATATATATATTAATATATAATATATATATATATATATATATATTATATATATATATATATATTCCCATATTTACCTTGATAAAATAGTATTAAATTTATATGGAAAACAGCAAACTAGAACAAAAAATTTTAAAGGAGAGATAAACCGATCAAGAATTTAAAATTATTTTTAACAATAATTTTATTTTATAACAATTATAATAATTAAACAATTATATCCGTGATGGTTATAAAGTAAAAGCAAATTAATTTTATAGGTTATAACAATTATTATAAGGAAATTTAAGGAATTATTATTTTTTTTTTAAATCTATACGTAAAATATTATCAAACATTATCTTCTTGGGAGAAGAAGAAGAAGAGAAGAAAGAAGAAGAAGAAGAAGAAGAAGAAGAAGAAGAAGAAGAAGAAAAGGACGAGGATGAAGGGAAGGTTGATTGTTTGTAGAGAAGAGAGTCCAAATTTTAGAATTGTATGTTCAATAGATTTTTAAGTATAATTATTTAAGAGGAAACTGATTGGTATAGCTTAACTGGCAACAGAAATATTCATCGCAAAAAGACAAAGAAAGAAAAACAGCCCATAGACTACTTAAAACCAGGGTTGGAGATTATTTGATTTATTTTATATAAATAATTGTTTTTTTTTTCTTGGATTTTCGATTTTTTCGGAGTATTTTCTTTTTTTTTAATTGGTAATTAATCTTAATTATTACCTACCTAATAATGTTCAGTAAATATAATGTTAATTATTTTAATTAATCTATTTAAATAATATAAATAAGGATTAAGGGCTTATGGAGCTACAAGTTAAACAACTTAAATCTCTTCTCGGTACCATTTAGTTTCATTCTTTTCGAGTTTATTTTTCATTTTAATTAACGTATTTGCAGTGCTCTTCGTTTTCAGTCATTTTCAATAAAGAAAATAAAATAAAATTAGAACATTCGGAGCTATTGGACTACTGGTAGACCTAGTTAAATGATTACATTATTATTCTTTTACACCAGCGATCTCTAAACCACAACCCGCGGACCAAAACTGGTCCGAGAGACTTGATAATCAGGCCCTCAGTGGAATACATTGGTTTTATCTTTAAGACACTTTTAATTAAATTATACACTGTATTTTCACTAAGAACAATAGTCACAAAGAGCAAAGTAGTCGCACTATATTTCGCTTTTCAGATAGCACTTGCCGCTTCGAATTCAAATTTTGGTATGATGACCTACCTAGGTCTTGGCCCTTGGAACTTAGTGGAGGAGTCACTGTGGCCCTTGGGCTAAAAGGTTTGGAGACCCCTGTTACACTAAAGAAATAAAAGTTATATAAAAGGAAATAATTAATTACTACACCATTTGGCAATAATTAGAACCCTTGATCCACAAGCAAAATCCCATAAGTTATAGGGCAAATCCCATAAGTTATAGGGCAAATCCCATAAGTTATAGTGCAAATCCCATAAGTTATAGGGCAAATCCCATAAGTTATAGTGCAAATCCCATAAGTTATAGTGCAAATCCCATAAGTTATAGTGCAAATCCCATAAATTATAGTGAAAATCCCATAAGTTATAGGGCAAATCCCATAAGTTATAGGGCAAATCCCATAAGTTATAGTGCTTAAGATACAGCAAACAACAACAAAAATAAACAAGATGCTAAAAGCGAGTGTTACCATGTCAATATTTTAGTGAAAATTAAAAAAAAAATTAATTACTTTGCAATGTATTAATAATTTCAAAATATATTTATAATTTCATTTTATTTTCTTATTTCTATTGACCTCAAATCAAATGTCATTCATCAATCTTAAATACACACAAAATTAATAATATTAAAAAAAAGAAAATCACGATTTTTTTTATTAAAAAAAAAATCACGTAAAAAATCAGATGATTTAAATCATTTGATTTAATTCGTGTCAATTCTGCTTGAAAAAAAAAAAAAATTTTTTTACTAAATTTTTGGAAAAACTCGCTCCCCATTTCCTAATTTAAACATTGATTCATATAAGAAAAATAAAAAAAGAGTAAAAAGAAAACATACAAAAACTTTATAAGAAGATACACATATCTCAAATATTCATAGATTTTTCATAATAAATCTAATTTTTAATAAAAAATATTATTAAAATGAAAAAAAAAATCTTATTCAGAAGAAATAATCCAATAGCATGATATATGCCTTTGAAAGCTTGAAAATAAAAAGAAATAATAATTAGGAAATATAAATGTTCGAAAAACAGATTACAGTTTGATAAGATGGAAAAAGGACTAAAATAATATTTTTAGAGAGTAATTTCCGCGAAGGAGCCATAGCAAATATCTATAAAAAAAAAAAAGAAAAACGAAAGAAAAACTTGCTACATAGAGAATTTTAATTACATGAAAATATAATAGTTATCTTTCAAATAAGAAAGAAAACAATAATTTGAAAGAAAATAATTTTCATGGATTACTAATGCAGTATTTGTAATCTCTCTCTCCCTCTCTCTCTCTTTATATATATATATAATATATATATAGCTATTTAATAGATATATATATATATATATATATTATATATATAATATATATATAGAAATATATAGATATATATAATATATATAGAATAGTATATATATGCTATTATAAAGTGGTTGACTCCAGGAGCAAAAATCAATAATTAATGTATCGCTATTTTAACAATTTTAGGGTAAATACATTAAATTTTGGGTAACCTAACCTAGAAAGCTAACCTAATCCTAACCTAGACTTAACCTAACCTAACTAAACCAAACAAACCCAAATGAAGACCTAACCTAATATCGACTCAACCCAACCTCTATATATTATAATATATATATATTATAATACCTTATATAAATTTGTAATATATAATATATATATATATATATATATATATTATTATATAATTATATATATTATATACTATATATATATATATATATATATATATATATAGTATATATATATTATAAATATATCAGAGCGGCGCGCCTATGAATTTCTTTGAGTGCGCTTGCGCTACTGCGCCTATGCGCCGGAACTAGTGCGCCTAGCGCCTATCGCCTATATTTTTGTCACATCCGCGCCTAACCCCTTTGCGCCTGCGACTTTTGCCGGTCCGGTGGCTGTTTAGCTAAATTTATTTGCAAAGCAAACTTTAGTGCGATAATAAAGGCATGCTTTTATAAGGAAAGAAAAACACCATTATTAATTTTTGCCAATTTAAAATCCGTAACACTAATATCTAACACGCCTCTTCCTCCTCCATGTCCTTGGTCCATGTTTCCCCCAGAGGTCAGCACGAGTGCTGGTAAGAAGCTTGAAATTCAGTAGCCATGAGTTTGCAATTATTGTAGTAAAACTAGCTGAATAGTTATTATATATAATATATATATATATAATATATATATACGTATACTATATAATATACTTTGAACTATATATCATTAGTTATATATATTATATAACATATATATCTATATATATATAATATATATATATCATATACTAAATATATATATATTATATATTATATATATATATATTATATATATATATATATATAATATATCTATATATATTATATATATTTATACTATATAGATATATATATATATATATATTTTATAAAAAACTATATATATATATATATATATAAATATATATAGATAATATATAAATATTATATAATATAATAGTATTATATAAGTATATATAGATAGAAAGTTTGTACACTTCCATTTAGACATTCAAGGCAATTGATGGACAAATTCAACTTTTAAGGGTAAAAAAATGTTTTGTTCAGCTATAGGCGCAGAGAATTGTCTGTGCGCCTTTGCTTAAGTCCGCCTTTTAAAAATTGTTGTTTGCCTATGCGCCTTTGCGCCTACAAATTTTAGAGCGCCATAGGCGCATAGGCGCAACTCGGTGCGCAACGCCCAGCTCTGATATATAATATAGATAAATATAATATAATATAATAAAATATATATAATATATACATATAATA
>JABUQX010122596.1:0-2500 GCA_015478945.1 Trachelipus rathkii | reverse complement strand
CGTGAGAGGGTGTCCAACATAGTTATATTGTTTCTTACGTAGTGGAGCAGCCGAAGAAATTCATTGTACAGCGGATATCATGTGTTTTAAATCAGATGTGACTTTAAGTGTTTGAAGAAGTCGATTTACTCCTTAACTACGTATATAAGAAAAAGGGGGAATAAAAATTAGAGAGAGGGCAATCATTATAGCCATTAATTCTGCCATAAAAACTGAAGCATTAGGGGAGGGTATGGGAGAGGTTGCGGTCAGGAAAGACAACAGACACACCCACACTGTCCCGTTTTAGAGCCGACACGATAAAACCACTGAGTAAAAGTCCACCGTGAACTGCGGAATGGAAAGGAATGATGCCTTAAATAATGTAGCGGGGTGGCTAGATTTGAAAGATTATTATTGTTTGAAAGCGAAGATAACTTGTGCACATGATATATTCCCTTCGAAGAGAGAGTGGCATTATATTTCGGAAATTCAACTTCAAGCTCAATCCCGGGACCAATCGGAAGGCTACAGTTGAGATACGGATCGGCTCTCTTTTGGATATGTAATCTACAACAGGTATAGTAGGGCTGGAGAGGCCTGACCATACCACGCAGCCATAGTCCTACTTCGATCGAATTAGTGCTGTGTGGAGACACAAGGGGTACCAAAAGTCGGCAGTAAAAAACGATATGGGGTGTCAGACAAGTTCCGACGAGGGGAAATCTAATAAGCGTTTGTAACCGGGGAAATCTTTTCTACTCGCGTAGTTTACTCTAACTGAAGTGGACAGCCAAAATACCTGCGTCTTCTGTTCTAAAGAATCAACAATAGTGCTTTGAAAGTGTTTCATTATTCTCAATCAGCACGTGGGAATAAAGCGGGATGTGTTGCTGGAGAGTTCGTTTCAGGTCTTGAACAGAGAAGCTAAACTTTGATTCCGGTAGTTAGCTTAACGAGAAGGACCCATTTTCTCACTTATGTGAACTGGTGAGTCTTTCAACTCCTAAAGCTTTTTCACGTGCATCGCTAAGAATAATGGTTCTTTGCTCAGTAAAATCTTTGGAAGTGGTGAATTGCAATAAGTAATATATAGGGAATGATGTGTCATCTGGCATTCCCGGAGGGGAACCAGCATTTGGCAGAGTTAAACAATAGAAGTCTATAACGCGGGGACACCCTTTCGGATCTGCCTCACACCGTTGGGCACCGCACGGTGTCAAGGGCCATACCGGCTACCGAATCGCTGAGGTTATGTAAGACTTTCAGAGTGTAGTAGAGGAAAAAGGGAAAACACCTTTGGGGCTTATGGGTCCTTAAAAAGAAGTTAAGAAGGACAGTTTGTCAAGCTGGAACCGATCAGATAGTAGTTTTGTTAATGTTGTTGTGCTCGAATTGGTTTAATAACGATTTTTCTTGAAAAACCAGTTTCATAAAAATTGAGCCTCAGACTTCTTTTTCATATATGAGCAATTATAACAATAAAACAAATGAAACATAAAAATAAATAATGGCATGCGTCTGCAAAGGCCTATATTTCATAAGGAAGGGTAGTCCTCCCACAACAGCAACAGGCCAGAGACATTCACCACAACTTCCCGG
The DNA here is from genome assembly GCA_015478945.1 of Trachelipus rathkii. Lineage (NCBI taxonomy): Eukaryota > Metazoa > Arthropoda > Malacostraca > Isopoda > Trachelipodidae > Trachelipus > Trachelipus rathkii. The sequence continues at coordinate 919 of JABUQX010122596.1, read as the reverse complement.
AACAACACTCCGTTAGGTAGGCAGTATGTGGCTCGGAAGAGCCTCCCGGAACTCCCACGTCTGTTTACTCCCCGTGAACCAAAACGGTACAAAATGATTCAGGTTATTAGCCCTAGATTATACACCAAAGGTGTACCGGGCAGCACCTCCACCGGATAGTATCAGGTTCGCATCCACACAATATCTGACGCAGGTACCCCACATACAACACTACGTAGGCAAGCGAAAGAACCTGTTTTTCGCCTGTACCCTCATCCACGGGGAAGAAGTAGTTTTGAGATGGACTCGGTAAGACCCTTGCAAGAAGAGACCACCGTGACCCAAGGCATGTGACGGAGAAAAAAAATTGGTAACACCCTCCACGTCGAGTGCGTGAGAGAGAGAGCTACGACGATAAGTACCCATGTACAGTGGGCACTTCGTTTATCGATGCTGTTGGGTGGGAATTAAAAAAAAAAAAATCAAAGGTACTAACAAATAAAATACTATAATATAATAATAATGCATAATAATCAAATAATAATAATAATAATAATAATAATAATAATAATATAAATATAATAAGTCGACATTAGATCTAAAAGAATAATAATGAAAAAAAAAAGATAGAAACTAGCGGAATGGAGTAAGGAGGATTGATATACTATAAAATAATGTTAAAAATGAGGGAAAGGACGAAAAGAGCTAAAAGAATTCATAGTAACAATCATCTGACATGACTAGTGCGATGGAGGCAGGCACACACGAATACCCCCCCCCAAGTTAATGGTTACTGTCAAACACTCACGAGAACCTGTTCGACCTGCACCTGCATATTCACAATAGCAATTACCCCTTGCAGAGTATATATACTAAATAATACACCATATTATATATAATATTACATAATATATATAAATATATCTCTATATATATATCG
>JABUQX010122595.1:0-12500 GCA_015478945.1 Trachelipus rathkii | reverse complement strand
CATATTTTGTTTACGTAACTGTTGAACGCCAAGACTATTTTGAATATGTTCTTTAGAACCCCTATGCCTTTCCAAGCTTCTTGATAAGTTTTTCCAATCTCGAAATCCTTCATCACACCAAACATTCTTTTTTGCACTAAGTAATAAACAAGGCCAGCAATATAAACCATCTTTTTTCACGCTTCCACACAACCACTTAAACCTGTCATACCACACTCTCTTAAACATTCTGTTTTTGTTTTTACTTATTTTAATGGATTTTATATTTGGAGTTGGACTTGCAGTATTTAAAAGGAGTTTTTTTCTTCTTCACTACGTCTGGCAAACGGAATGGTTAATAAAGAAACCACTATGTCATTTTCGTTTTCACTATCCATTTTTTCAAATTTGCACAAACATTAATTAACAACACCGACACACACATCTGTATTTATAATCTGAGGACACTACTCACATGTCAAGCTATATATCAGAACATATAAAGCAACAGATGCCAATTAGTAATATTATCGGCACTTCTAGGATTTCACAAAATTTTTAGAACCAAAATTAGAACCAAAATTAACAAAAATTATAACAAGTTATTAAAAAAATATAATAAATTATGGTATAACTCTCTCTCTCTCTCTCTCTCTCTCTCTCTCTCTCTCTCTCTCTCTCTCTCTCTCTCTCTCTCTCTCTCTCTCTCTCTCTCTCTCTCTCTCTCTCTCTCTCTCTCTCTCTCTCTCTCTCTCTCTCTCTCTCTCTCTCTCTATATATATATATATATATATATATATATATATATATATATATATATATATATATATATATATATATATATATATATATATATATATATATATAACATATATATATATATATATATATATATATATATATATATATATATATATATATATATATATATATATATAGTATATATATATATATATATATATATATATATATATATATATATATATATATATATATATATATAAATATTTTTTTATTTAATTTAAAAAAATTAGTTTTTTTATTTTTTTTCACATATTTATTGCAAAGCGGCAACTCAACTTATGAGTAGAGTTGCCAATTTTGAGAGGAGTTATTTTTAATATTTTATGACTTTCGCAAGGAGGCTTTTTGGAAAACTCCTCAAAGTAGACAAAACAAGAATAAGGTTTCTTTTACGTTGCCATGACAACCAGTGTTTTTAAAGCATTATAATTATGCTTTCTTGGAGGCAAAACACAAAATTCGTCAAGTAGATGATTCACGTATGAAAAATAATGTTTTGGAAGAAAATAAATGATTTTAATGTAAAATTAGCGTCCTTGTATAACATTTTAAACATTATTTTAATAGTAATAAATAGTAATTTGAATTTTTTTATTACATTAGTTGCTTTTATTTACTTTTATTTATTTTAGAGGAGGCCCGGCCTCCTGTGCTTCCTCCGTAAAGCCGCGCCTGATTATATATATATATATATATATATATATATATATATATATATATATATATATATATATATATATATATATATATATATATATATATATATATATATATATCTTATATACTATATACCCTATATATATATATATATATATATATATATATATATATATATATATTTATATATATTTATTTATCTTTTTATATATTTATATATATATATATATATATATATATATAGCTATATATATATATAACACTATATATATATATATATATATATATATATATATATATATATAAATGGAATTTCCTCACAGTTGGCCGTGGGTGTGGAAAAAAAAATGAGTTGCAAAAGTACGAGAACGCATCACAGGTAAGGAAATTGGAAGAAGAGTCGAAGATTCTTGAAGGTTTGTGATAAATTTGGAGAAATTTTTAATTCCTCAAGTCATCAATTATATAACTTCAAAAATATCACTTCGCCAATTTTATCTTTGATCAATGAATTGCTTAACAGTTGTAACGCTGCACCTCTAATTATACTAAACGAGCTTCATTACTATTACTAATGAACGAAAAAGGTAAGATATATATATATATATATATATATATATATATATATATATATATATATATATATATATATATATATATATATATATATATATATATATATATATATATATATATATATATATATATATATATATATATATATATATTATAAGTATATGCTCCTGTTTGTGTGATCCTTTGCATTTCTTTCCCTTTTGGTTCTTATTATTTCGGTTTTCGACTTCTCAGGTGACATCTCCAGTGTAGGTCTTGGAGTTCTTGTTGAAAAGGCTTAGTGTTCCCTTTCACCTTCTTCTTCTTCTTCGAATATTCCACACTAGTTTATTATCACACACAAACATTTTTATTAAATTTGATAAAAAAATAAAGAAACATAAGAAACAAAAAGCATCTTGTAGGTGTATAGGAGGGAGGCGTCCACAAAATGCCCCTCGTTTGCACTCCTCCTTAATAACTTGCTAAATGGCTGCAGTAATGAAGAGCAAGTGAAACAAAAACACGGGGTGATAGATTATACCACTGATTTCGAAACATGGTAACCTGCCAATCTTGCCCACCATCCGGTCAGACGGCATTTTTTTTTAGAGTTGTCGGTACCAGTTTTAAGGGCCCTGGGGCCTGTTTTGGAGAGCGGAGCTCATATTAGGATGTACGGAGCCAGATTCAAAGCAAAAAAAAATTATTTGCTTGAACTGATGTAGTAAATTAGAGGACTTATATAGTAAAGATTTCGGTTTTGAGGGGTTTGACACATCATTTGGGTTTCTAACCCCCAAATGATTTCTATTTTCCATATAGAAAATTTTAAGAACAAAGGAATCAAATTTGGGTTTTGAGTGTGGGTAATTTGTGTTTGAATTTAACCCTCAATTGAATTTTTCAACTCGCCCAAAATGTGGTGCCTTACATTTTTAATTGGTTATTGGATATGCTAAACATCTTTCTTTTAATCCTAACGAATCCACGACCTTTCCTAAAGGATTTTTGAGACTTGATGTCTCAAATTGCAGGGTTTGAAATAGTCCAAAATCTTTCCAATTATTGGGACCGTAATCTTCATCGCGTTAAAAGCGCAAAACGGAAACTTTCTTAAATTTAAGAACCAAGAGGCTAGAAACCTTCTACCTTTTTATTCCCCGTCAGGTCCGATTCCCTTCCTGTTTTAAGAACCGAAGGCTGAAATTTTTCATTTTTATGTTTAAGTTTCTTCTTTTGATACTCAAGCTTCTTCCTTTATGGTCAGCCATTACTTTTTTCTTTCAGAAAGACCCCAACGTTTCCCATTTTAAGGGCTATAGTGAAAGAAATCTTCCCTTTCTTTAACTAGACTTTTTCTTTAACCATCCAAGTTTCTTTTTTATACCTAGCCATTAACCTCTCTGTTTCAACGACACAAATAATTTTCCTTCTAACCCACTCAAAACCTTTTGAGCTATATTTATCCAACCTTTTTCTGTTCTCAGAGACCCTTTTTTAACACACCAAAACCTTTTCAATTTCATGCTCATATACTTTTGAACGATTCAATTCATTTTTAAAGGTTGTTTCCATACTTTTTAACCACCTGATATCATAGCACTAATCCCGTGATAGCAGTACTTCAACCTGTATAATCATGTACCTGCATTAAAGGATGATGTCGAGAACAGCATAGGAGAGGAGGGGTGGTAAGGTTTTACTTTTGTATTGCAAATACGAAGTCTAATTGTTCTTGTATTTGTCTTTCATGTATAACCCTCTCATTTTATTTTATATTTCGTTTTCTTTTTAAGTCTAATTTATTTTATTTTTCTCTTCAAGATATTTCCCTTATATTTTGTAAATTTTACTTTATAAGTTTTATTTTTAACTCCTGTTTCTTTTTTTAAACAGGCTTAAAACTGTTTTTATTCTTTTATATTTTATTTTTAGTTTTCATCTATTTATTTTTAATTCATTTTTTTTTTATTTTGTTTAATATACCTAATTTTTAATTTAAAATCTGTAGAATTTTTATTTTTACTTTAAATAACTTAATCATTAAATTACAACATAATAATACCAATATTTATCAAAAATAAAATTATTCACAGTCCTTGGGCCTGAATTTTTGTATATGCAAACTGTTTTATCACTTAATCAGTAAATCATAATCATATTCCTTCCCTGCCTATACACAAGCTCGTATTCACATTACTCGGACCTCATTTTTCGTGCTTGGACCTTCCTCATCATTTAATTTATTTTACATCCCGTTTTCTTTTTAAACGCCAGGTTGATTTATTTTTTCCTGTTGTGACTAATATTTTGAAAATTTTATTTTATTGGTTTTATTAATTTTTTATTTTCTTATTTTTTTATTTTTGTTTCTATTCTTCATATTTGCTTTTTCTTTTTATTTATATTTAATTACGTAAAATCACAAAATCATTAAATCATTTAATCACTTTATCCTTAAATCACTTTATCATGCAGGAACAAACACCTCACCCAGTCACTTTACTATGCAGGCACACCTCACCCCTCCTCCTCAAATATTTATACACCAATACTAATTCAAAGTCCTGGACCTGATTTACATATATGTGTGCCTAATCAGTTAAGCTCATTACCAAGCCCTACACCTATACACGCACAAAGGAGTATTCAATGTATTGGAATCTGAATTTTTATGGACGGACCTTCATAAACATTCACCAATGCACAATTTTTTGAAGAGAATTTATACACTATCTTTCAAACTATCAATCAAAAGAACACTTAGACAACTTTTGACTAAACAGCAGTGAGGCATTATTGCAAATATTAAGTGATAGCCTAATACTCACCCACTTTTGAGATAACTGAGACTCACCACTATATGTATATAAGAGATCCACAATTCACAAACTTTTATTAAGCGCATTTTATGAAGGATGGTAAAACATTTACCGACTTTTTATCCACTTTTGACATTGATTGAGGAAAATACCTGTAAATTTCTGAAGAAACAGTCCCTGCTGCATCACAAAGTATTATTCATTATTTGTATTATTATTATTATTATTATTATTATTATTATTATTATTATTATTATTATTATTATTATTATTATTATTATTATTATTATTATTATTATTATTATTATTATTATTATTATTATTATTACTCTGTTAAAAATAAAAACAGCTTCAAGTATAAATATGATAAAATACTCAAATAGCTCTAGTTTTTAAAAAAACGGACTTCTTATGATGACGTAAGAGCATATTTTCCAATATGTGAAAGATAGGGTTGCATAACCTGACTGCTGTTGAAATTTTTTCAAAGGAAAATCCGAATATTCGGTTCACGCTAAGCCAATTTCCCCCCCTAAAATTGACAATAAAATTTCGGAATTATCAGCGATTTTGACCTTATAAACACCAAACTGTTGCTTTTTTGACGTCCAAAACGTCGTTTTAGTGTTTTCTGGTCTGTAGGCCATTATCTCAGAATTTTATTTTCAAAAGCCATGTCTTTTGGCAACCTTAAACGCACTACACATGTGTTGTGTTTGTGTGTTACTCTCTCGTAGTTATCTAAGTGTTCGGTTGTCTTGCGATTATAATATATATATATATATATATATATATATATATATATATATATATATATATTATATATTATATATATATTATATAATTATATATATATATTATTTAATATATATATTTTATATATGATTATATATGATTCCTAGAAATTTAGGATTTTAAAAGTTTTTACTTTATATATTTATAAGATGTTAAATTTCTTAAGCTTTCGGTCCTTAATTTCTGACCCTCCTCAGACGATTTTATTTGAAGACTTAAATAAATTATTAAATTTTCGTTAAGATTATGTAAAACAGTGAATATAGAAAGAGTATTAAATTAAGTAAATTTGCTTTATATATTTTGAAAAATTGGTTTGTGGTGTAAGAATGTGCTATTGGATTGAACGTATTATTCTCCTTTTTGTAGGTAAATTAGAGTCTGTAGCTATGTTTAGAGTTTACGTTTTGGGTTCTTAGACCTCTAAGATTGGGCACGTTTCTTTTATGTTAATGTTGTGATTGAGGGATATATCTATGTGAGGTTAGAGCAGAATTTTGAGAGTCGATGTAGATTCGTGTTCATGTTTTACGAGTCTTCTGATTTAAACTTATTTGTTTCACCTACATTATGTGGGGGCATTGGATGGCAGGGATTTTGTATATGCATTGTGAGATGATTTTGTAAGCGAGTTTGAAGATTCTTTTGAGAGAAGAGTGTTAGAGGAAGTTGTCTTAAGGATGAAGGTAAAGTTTTAGGACTTGTTTATGTGGTAGGAGGAATGGGTAAATAGGAGGGATTGTGTGTTGGTGCACGCGTGGATTGGGTATGTAGAAATTTTTTTTGACTTTTGAAGTGAATTCTGTCTGATAATGTAATTGGATAAGATAGTATTCTTGAAGTACATGAAAATGTTCTTGAATTTCATTATGAGAAGAGTAGGAGAACAAGTCGTAGAGGCTCTTAGGAAGAGAGAGGATAAAACACCAGATTTAATATTGAGAATGTTGGAGTACCAATGAATGTAAGAGGGTTGGAAGTAGGTCGATAACGCTAAAGTGGTAGGGCTGTTTGTTCCAGAAGAGGAGGTATCAGAAGATAGGGTGTGATTGTTTAGAGAAGTTCCATGTGTAATTTATATTAGGGTGGATAGAGTTGATGTATTCAAGAATGAGAGTTGGGTTTGTTAGGGAGTGGAGATAAAATATCATCCACATAGCGAAGCCATGTGGGTGTTGGGACAGGAGGGTGGTTAAGTGGTGGTTTGATTTTAATAGTTCCATAAATTTGTTACTAAGAATTGGGGAGAGGGAGATTTTCCATGCTTGACGAGATTTTGTTGTAGAATGTTGTTAAAATGGAAGAAATTGGGTTCAAGGGTGAGTAAAATTAGTTTGAGGAGAGGAAAGGGTAATCTAGGTTGTAGTTGTTTTCGTTAAAGAATCTTTCTAATAGAGAGATGGTAAAAGGAAAGGGAACTGACGTGAAAAGGGAAGTAACGTCAAAGCTGAGAAAGTGATTGTTATGAGGCAAAATGTTGTGTGTTTCTCAGCTTTGACGTTACTTCCCTTTTCACGTCAGTTCCCGTTCCTTTTACCATCTCTTATTAGAAATTCTTTAACCAAACAACTAAACCTAGATTACCTTTGTTGCTCTCCTCAAACAGGGTATGGTATGGAAAACGTCCCCTGTGTTCCCCGTCGGCTCCACCTACATTGCCGTGTAATACCTTTACAAATAATATATATATACTATGTCCCAGCACACACACCCCCCCAAAAAAATAGCCAATTTTTATGTTTAATTGTTTTTTTTTTTTTTGATTTTTTTACAATTTCCTAACTAAAATTTTACAAGGATTCCAAAAATGTAGCTTTTGTAGTTTTCGAGATTTGATTTTTTTTTTATTTTTTTATTTTTTTTATTTTTTTTTATTTTTTTATTTTTTTTAGCCTCGGTAAAATTTGCCAGTGATTCCCAGCAATGATTCTTTTCCCTGTAGCATTGTAGTTTTGAATATGGATTGTGGCTGCTTTAAGAGGAATGCCTATATATATATTATTAATATATATATATTATACTATATATATATATATATATATTATATATAATTTTGATATTAATATTCTAATATAATATATATTATATTATATAATATATATACCGTATAAATTATATATATTTATATAACATATATATATAATATTATTATATTAATATATATATATATATATAATATATATATTATATATATATAAATATATATAATATAATATAATTATATAATAATATATATATGATATGTGTATATAATTATTGTATTATTATATATATATATATATATATATATATTATATATTATATATTATATATATATATTATAATATATAATAATATATATATATATATATATATATTATATATTACAATACAGAAATCGAATTGACAAAATCAATTATACGCGCACAAAGTTTTACATCATTTAATTATTGATTTAGTTCACAAGAAATGAAAAACTTTTTAAATCTTCCTCTTGAGAGACAATGTTTGGAAAAGGGAATTTATTGTCTGTCGAAAGCGATTGTATCATGAAGACCTTCATTGACATGGTATATGAAGAGTAGAAAGATATTTTATTTAACTAATGCAATGAAGAGGTAGGAAAGATTCTTTTGATTCCCTAAGAAGTAATTAGAATGAGAAGGATGTTCATTTACATTGATAGATGAAGGGGTAGGAGGGATTTTTATTTATTTGGAGTAAGGTCGTGAACTATTTTATGCATTATTATTCATTTTATTTATTAATAGGTTCTGTAACCGGAATTTTTATTTCTGTTCAATCGGGACCGGAATGATCGGAATCAAGAAATTACAGTTTCTCCAACAATTCCGGCGAAATCTAAATGCATACATATTATATATAATATAGCTATATATGAGTAGATGAAATTAACTTATTAATTTGAGCAATGTAGAGAGGATAAAAAGGAATACTATATTTTTTTTATATATATTATATTATATTATTATTATATATTATATATATATATCTATTAATTATTAATATAATATATTAATATATATATATATAATATATATAATATATATATATAGAGAGGGTTAGGTGGACTAATATTAATATAATATATTATAATTAATATATATATATATATATAATGAAAATTAATATTAAATATAATTATATATATATTTATCTTATATATATAAATATAATAATTATTTATATATAATATTATATTTAATATAATAAATAATTAATATAATAATATATATTTAATTATTAATTAATATTATATTTAAATTAATAATATATATCTAATATATCATTAATATATTTATTATTATATATATCTCTTATTATATATATAATATATATATATTAATTTATATATGATATTTAATTAATATATATAATTATATATATATTATTATTAATATATATTATATTATATATTAATATAATATATAATATATTATATATATATATTAGTATATTATATATAATATTATTTATTTTATATTATATTAATATATAATTTTATATTATATATAATTTTATTATATATAATATATATAATTATATATTATATATATATAGTATAGTATATTTTAATATATATTATTATAATATTATATATATAATATTATTATATATATATTATATTTAAATATATATATAAATTATAATAATTATATATATTATATATTATATATTATAATTAATATTATTTATATTTATACTTATTACATATATTATAATATTCATAATATTATATATATTAATAATAAAATATTAATATAATATAATTATTATATTTTATATATATATATTAATATACAAATATATATATATATATATTAGTATAATATTATATAATGATATTAATATATTATATAATATATAATATTATATTATATTAATATTAGTATATAATATATATATATAGTTATTTTATTATATTTTATCTAACAGTATATATTAATATTATATATATAATTATTATATATTATTAATATATATATATATATAATATATAAATAATAATAATTATATTAAATAATTAATATAATAATTATATATATATATTATAATTATCTTTATATATATAAGTAATATATTAATAATAATTATTTCTAAGAGGTTAATATTCTGCTAAATGAATGTGGTGAACTATATATATAGTTTATATATATTTATATTATATTGTATATTATAATAATTAATATATAGTTACTTATCTTAACGTCACGCGAAATATATATAATATATAATAATAATTACTTTATATATATTATAATATATATATATATATTTATAATATTATATATATATATATATAATATAATATATATATATAATATATTTTATTATATAATATATTATATTATATATTATTATCTTATATATATATATATATATTATATAATATTTATATATATATATATATTTACTATATATAATAATTATATTTTATTAATATATATTATATTATATATATATATATAATTATATATATAATATATATATAAAATCATAACTATATTATACTCTTTTCTTTATAATTATTATTTATTTGTATTTAATAATATAAGATATAAAAATTATATATATATATATATATATTTTATATATAATATATATAAAAGTAGTAGTAAAGAATTTATAGCTTTATATTATATATCTTATTATATAATACTACTTATATATATATATATATTATATTATGTATTATTATATATTATAAATTTCGTTATTATTATTAATTATATTTTATATATATATCTTATATATATTATAAACTAACATGTATTTATTATATATTAATATTATATATTATATTTTAATATAGATAATAATATAATTATGTATATTATATATTTAAAAATAATTATATCATTATATATTAATATATATGGTATTATTATATAGTTCTTATATATATATATTTTATTAGTAGAATTATATATATATATATATAATATTAGTATATATATATATAAATATACTAGTAAAAATATATATTTACTATTATATATTTAAAATATTGCCTATGATAGTATATATATATATTAATATAATATATAAATACTATATATTATTATTATATATAATATTTATTTAAATAATAATATAATAATTAATAAATATATACTATTATAATTTAATTATAATATTTAATTATATATATAATATATATATATTATAATCTACAACTTTCAGATCGATAATAATAGTAATATTTATCTGTAAATATACATTGTTTATTTAATTTATTAATTTATTCAATTTATTATATTAATATATTATATAAATTATATATTATTATATATATTGAATTTATATTATAATTATAATATTATTAATATATTATAATATTAATTTATAATATATATATTTATTATTTATTAATAGATATAATAAATATATAATAATATATATTATTATATTAATAATAAATTAATAATATATATATATATATATTATATAATAATATTAATATATATATATATATAATAATATAATTATATATATTATTATTATATAAATATATTAATATATAATACTTATTATTAGTATATAAATATATGTTCATATTATAATATATTTAATTATAAATATATCATATATATATATCTATATAGTATATTATAATATTTATATTATACTATATATTAACTATTATATAATAATTAATATATTTATATATTATATATTAATATTATATTATATATATATATGATATATAATTATAATAAATATTTATATTAAATAATATATATATATGTATATATAATATATATCATTATATTCTATAATTATAATATATTAAAATATATATATATATTATAATTATAATATGATTTTATATATTATAATTAATTAATATATATGGTAAGAATATATTAATATTTATTATTTAAATTACTAATATAATATATTTATTATATACTATAGATATATTATATATATATATTATAATTAATATTATTAATTATATAATATAATATAATTAATATATATTTATAAATATATTATGATATTAATTATATATTATTTACTAATATTTATAATATATATTATATTTATATATTATATATTATATATATTTTAATATTGTATAATATATATATTAATTAATAATATATACTTATATATAAATATTAATATATTTACTATATATTGATATATATAATTATGATATATATATATTCTATATTATTATAATAATATATATAATATATTAATAATTAATATAATTATATATATTATATATATTATATATATTATATATATAGTTATTAATATAATAATATATAATATACATATATACTATATATTATATATATATTAAGATTATAATAAATATTATATATATATATATTTAAATTAATTATTATTATAATATATATATTAATAAATATATATATATTATATATAATATAGTAATTAATATATATATTATATATTATATAAATATATATATATAATTATTATTATATTATTTATAGTAAATTCACATCGCTATAATAATTCGCCCGATGAATTATAGGAGTGAAAAGTGACTGGAAATATGGTAAGGGTTAGTTATAAATTTAATGTATTATATATCTCCATTTATATGATATATATAATTTATAAATATTTGTGTGAAAAGAAAAGAAGATTTTGAAATTCTTTTCTTTAAAACGAGTTTTTTTCTCTCTCGAAAGTTTGTCATTGGATATAAATAAATTATATTGGAATTTAAGCTCGTATCATCCTTATCTACTATAAATTAATACTCTATGTAAAGCTCTATATATACTAGGTATATTAATTTATTTACTTTAATAGTTATTTATATTATTATTATATGATCAAATTTAAATTAAAAGTATGATATTTATTTTGTAGATTAAATTTTAATCGTAAATTAATATA